>JASJFT010000004.1:158951-364329 GCA_030770425.1 Darksidea phi | reverse complement strand
GCCAACGGGGCATTTTTACCCCACCCCCTCCGGGGGGCCGTTCCCAAACCCGGGCTACCCCGGGGGTTTTTTTTTGTCCCCACCCTTTTTTTTTTTTTTTTTTTTTTTTGCTTTTTCTTTTCAGGCAGCTGAGGGGCTAGTCAGGCTCAAACTCTAACGTAAGCATCGCTGCAATTACCCGCGTGACAGTCGTGCAACATTACGTACTGTAACTGTCAGCGAATGTTGTGGGTTCTTGTGCGAAGGTTGCTCTGCCTATCCATCTTTAATCTCTCAGTTGCCCTAGAAGAAAGGAAAATCGAGTGGATGAGGATCGAGCTTGCGGAACTACTGTTTAAGCTTTCGGTCCCCATCAACGACAAAGACGCTGTCAACTCGGCCATACGATTGAGCTCCTTGAAATACTGTAGGAGGAAGATGAGTCAGAACCGCCATACCTTCCCTAAAGCAAGCGCATACATATGCATAGAGTGGGGTGCCGACGCTCAAGCACGTGCATTGGCCGAAGAAGGTATCACTGGGCGCCAAATTAGCGAATTTTTACAACTATTGCGAGCACCTTCCCCCGGAATACCTTCCACCGGAACACCTCCTGCAGCAGCACGTTCTAGGCCTTCCTTCCACCGAACACCTCCTACTACAGCACGTTCTAAGCCTTTTCAGGTGATGATGAAGCTGTGCAAATACGTGGCGCGGTTAACGCTAGACGCTTTTCCAAGTTAGGATGTCGCCGAGATAGTTTCCATCTGTGTGAGTGGACGTTTGACTTGTTGTGCGGCTCGATCGATGTCTTCTTCCTTGAAGAGCTCATGGAAAGTTTCCCTTATTTTCTTTTGTTGTATCGTCACCGATGAGGTGTGCATGTACGCAGCATACCATCGACACCTGTGTGCATAGGAGGACAGCTCGGTACCGACGACCACGACAACGAAGCGGGATCTGAAGACGAGGGTCGAAACGCTAGAGGTTCATTCTTCATTTTCGGCAAGCTGGGCTCTCTTTTGCGAGGGATCTAGCTCCATGGCGAGGTGGCAAGGCGCTGCGCTGCGCTGCGTGTGAGATAGGGATAGACGCGTTGTGACTGATGCGCGGAGACGCTGACGGAGACGCGGAGGCGTTAGCTACGCAGCCACAGACGCTAAGCCACAGCCGCAACAGAGCGGGGACGCCACGGCAATATCCGTCCGCCTTTTCGCGTCAACTCTCCATCACTCTTCCGTCTTAACAAGAATGCTTTCGGTCAACTAGCACCACTATTTCGGACATCTAGATGAAGCCAAAGCTATCGAATAGTAAACAGGTACGCTTCGCGTTCTCCCGAGAAAATTACCGAAAAAAAAAAACCCTGCCAATAGCTAGCAGGGGGCGGGAAGGATTTCGGTTGTACAGCCAATAGCTCGACCTTGACCTTACAGGCGCTAGTATATTTTAGATGTTAGCCTTTGTTAGTAATATAAATATTAATGGCCCGGATTTTGGCGAGCCAATAGTAGTAATCGGCTAATTACCCGAGCCGAACCCACCCTTGCTAGCTATTGGCAGGTTATGCGGGTTTTTACGTTATGTGGCTTTGTGGCGGAGAACACGGCACGCTCCGTTGTCGAGTCGGAATCTCCCGATGTTCCTACTGCTCGAGCATAGGCCCTCCCCCGCTGCAGGAGTCTATAGTCACGCCATGGTTAACAAATGGACTATGCTACTCATATAGTCGAACGAGCCGAGCGTTCACCGGCCTGCTAGTGACTGTCAGACACAGCCTCTTAGATCAAGTTCACGATTCGGGAAATGGTGCCGCAACATCGGGACATCTTATGCCAAGCCGAATTTGCGGGGCCCTGCAAGTGGCATGCAAGGCAGTTGGGGAATTTGGGGAGCATGCGAGAGGCACGTCAGCCAGGGCCTCGCTATATTCATCCATGAGCAGTTAGACAGGAAGCTGTCTCCGGAACATGATCAGAAAAAGCCCCTCTACAGAGAATATGCTACACCCTTGGAAACTCGTTGCGCAATTTCCTCTACTCTATACGTATAGGAGCTAATGTTGCGCAGCACCATGATCAAGTTTAGCAACTGACACGTACCAATTCGTCGTGCACGTTCGCAGGGGGGCATCACGCGGAAAGAACACAACCATATGGCTAATTCAACGCGAAAAGCGGCTGAAGACATGAATCGCGCGCGCTTCAACCTATTCAACCACTTACGAGGTGAGTACAAGCTGAGTCGCTGCCACATTTTGCTGCACACCTGCTAACGAACGCCACTCTCGCGACTTGACCGCTCCTACGTCGAATTGCACAAGGCGCGAAGCTAGGCGACTCCCTATAAGCCAAGCTTAGACAAGAATTCTCACGAGCTATTTCCTGCAATGCGAGCATTTTCCGGCTATGTGGTCGAATCACCGAACCAGAAATTGGTAAAATACGCAGTTACCGATTCTGTTCTGCAGAAAGCTGGGCAAGGAAATAAGAACGGGTTGGAAAGAATTTGTGTGGAAATTTGGGGGGTCAAGTATTTACAGTTGGCGCGGGTGCGGCGACTCGCTGCGGGGGCGTTGGGTTAGATGACGGGGACCGGTGACCCAGTGCCCGAGCATCGGGTGCATTGCGCTACGGGGTCTCCTCACGCCGGGTCGCATCCCGGTGGCGTGGATGTTGTTCTGGATGAATCGCAACGGGTTGATCAGCAGTTTCCAGTTCTCCTATTGGTCAAGATTTTACTCCACGCACAAGGATGCGAGCCGTTGTGCGTACACCCTGTAGATGCCAAGAGGCTGTCTGCAGACACGTATGACATTTGGAATCGACTTGAGCCTTGCACTGTTTCTGGTAAGGTAGAGCATGCGCGGGGCTTTTCAGGGTTCAGCACCGCCTCAGAAATGCACGAATTCGCAAGCATTTTCACATGGCAAGGCCGAATCATAACCCATACTATGGCGCTCGAGGATTAGGCTGCATTTCTCAGCGAAACCACGAATTCATCTCAGCACAACCCTCGCGTCATGACCCTTTCCCCTTCCACGTCTCGACACGCTAATCACTTGGTGTCTGGTGTCTTCGCCTGAGAGTTGGGGGCAAATTCTCTAGCTAAATCCTCGCTACACACTTCATGCATCTGTATTGGGTGGCATGGCTGAAAACGGAAACTCTCGTTGTTTTAATAGCGTAAAGCAACTTGATTCGCGACATCTGGAAAAGTCGGTGATTCTGACAGAGTACGGAGCGGGGCAGACGGCAATGCTCAAATGCATCTAGAACCCATGCCTGATGCACGACAGATCGATCATCTACACCTTTTACAACTCTATACGAACCGCACAGGGGGGTGTCCTTGCGCAACTCAAGGTTTCGCAATCGACAGTGTCCTATTTACATGATCCTCATTCCTCCCCTTAGTCTGCATCTTCACGCCGACATCTCCATTCTGTTCTCCGTCACTCGCTACCATCCAATATAACAATGGCAGGTGACAAAGGCATGGGCGCCGGCTACGCCATCGACTCCGAGACCGCTCTCATCATAATTGCCTTCCTTTCCATCGCCCTCTACAATGTCCTCGAGCTCACGGTTTCCATCTTCCGCACCTTCCGCCGGTACTCTACCCTCTACTTCTGGTCCGTCCTACTCTCCGCCTGGGGCATGGTACCCTACTGCGCCGGCTTTATTATGAGATTCTTCTACCCAAACTCTAACAAATGGGTGTCGATGTCGATCATCGGGTTCTCCTGGCCGTTCATGGTTACCGGACAGAGCCTGGTGCTATATTCGCGTTTACACCTTATCACCCGGGGACGCTTCAAGACAGGATGGGTGCTCTGGATGATCATCACAAACGCATGCATATGCCATATCCCCGTCATTATCCTCGCGTACGGCTCGAATATAGCATCGAACCCCACGCCCTACATCCACGTGTACACCGTATACGAGAAAGTCCAGATCACAATCTTCTTCCTGCAGGAGGTCATCATATCGAGCATCTACGTATATCAAACGCTCCGGCTCCTCCGCTCAGAGGGGGACATCCGCCGCCGTTCCCGGCGCGTCATGACGCATCTTATCGTCGTCAACCTTATCGTCATCGCGCTAGATGTCACGCTCCTGGCGGTCGAATATGCGGGCCTGTACGACATCGAAGTCACGTATAAGCCGATGGTTTATAGCGTGAAGCTCAAGATAGAATTCGAGATCCTGAACCAGCTCGTTTCGCTGTTTCAGGGCCGGTTGAATGACGATTCAACGGATCCAAGGTCGCAGACTTATGGCCATGGGGATTCGGAACTCGCGGGTAGCAGCAGGAGAAGGACAAAAGCCGGAAGGTCGACGAACGTGAAGGGGGAAGGGCCTTTAGGTAACTCGTCGTATGCACGGATGGAGGAGGACGGGGCTGAGTGTACGCCGAAGCGGGAGGGCGTTGTCAAGACGACGGAAATTCGGGTTGAGAATTTCCCCGTGGTTGGGGAGGAAGTGGAGTTGGAGAGTTTGGAGAATGGGATTAGGAAGGAACGAAGGAAGAGTGGGAGTTCGAGTGAGGCGCAGATTATTGAGGAGAGGTATTAGGAAGGGGTGGCTAATGTTGATTTACGAGTCGGTGGGGCGTGTGCTCTTTGCGAACTCGATCGTCGCCCAGACTGCTTCCATATCTGCCTTCCACCGTTCGATCGGTCCGTCGACACTCTCTCCTTCCTCTTACCTGCTCGAGTACCCTCCTAGCGCGTACGATAGCTCTCCGAATCGCCGTCCATGCTACTGTCGAAGCTTCGCTCGTTGCTGCCTCCACCTCCTACATGAGAAGAGGAAGTGCGCTACCGGTTCTATACACCCGTACTGGCACGCCGCCGTGCGGACGCCTTAATCCTGTACCGATACATGTTGAGGAACGTCTTGTCCGTCCGCAGCTACGCGAGGATGGCCGCCTCGATGCCGTTTAGTTATCGGTATATCCCTACTAACTTGCCGGTATAAAACGCTACATCGACCTTCCGCGTGAACGCGTTACGGCGGCTATTAGCTCTCGTCCCTCGTCGCTACTTTCGTCACCTTGTCTACTTACTCGTTTCCCTCGACTCCGGTATGTCCTGGGATCTAATATAGCGTTACCTTAGTTATCTACAGCTTCTTAATAATCTCCGCTACTACTTCTTAATACGTACTCGCCCGCTATCTCCGTACTAACTATAGCGCCGACTACAAGTTAGTAAAGATACGGATACTTGACGCGTGTATAAGCCGCCCGTTAGTATTAAGGGCTACGTATAAGGGTCCCTATAGCCAATCAGCTACTTAGCTAATAGCTAGTAGTTCGGTAAGGTACGCGTCTACCTGGTTAGAGTCTACTACTATCTTTAAGATATATACTTACGACGGCCTAGCATATATCCTAATATCTACCCTACCGTTTCGTACCGATATATCTATATATAAAGTCTACCCGCCCTACCTAGTACTTCTTAGTAATAGCTTATACCTACTCTTGGTTCTTATATATTACTACCTCGGGCCGCTCTATCTATAGGGGATATATATATATAGCTTAACTTTAAGTACTATATTTATCTGGACTTTTATATATACCCTTATAAGTAATAATTAATATTTAGTATACAGTCGCTACTACTTAAGTATCTAACTAGCTAAGCTTATAAAACACCCAACCGCAGTAACAGTGAAGACTCTTCTTCGGAGGCAAATGTCGTTACAATGGAAGCGGAATAGCATTGCCCAAAACAAGTTAGCGATGGGTTCTGTTTGGGTTCCCGCAGTGGGTCCATTCCGAGAACCTGGTCAGATCCGCTAACGATCCACCTCGTGGCTGGGGAGGCCGTGCTCAAAACGCCTTAGCGCCCGCCCCCCCACCCCCACCCCCACTCCCAGTAACAACAGTCCACTGTCGAAAACCTTCATCCACGCCGACAAAGTCGAGCGCCTCTGGCGCAACCCTGTGGCCAGGGCGGGTCAGCCATCCTCCCTGCTAATGGTAGCAAGATGATGTACTATCAAAGTACCTGCTACACCTGTCTCCTGCTCACAAATAAGCTTCTGGAACGTACCGCTACATGACGGATCTTTGTTATAGCCAGCGATAGGTTGGGCTGATCCGCAAGGTCTTGTGCCATCCCCGTCATGCCCTGCATCACAAGGCAGCCCACACACAAAACGTCCTGTAAGAAGCGAGTGCGCTTCGAAAATACAATTCCGGGCGATGAGCGTCCGGGGGTTAGGAGAAAGGTTTCCTCAACGGTCAGCTATTTTCCGAATGCTCAACACAATGTGCCGATTGCTCCTGCCGACTCAAACTCAGCTAGTCATCGCGATGCTTCAGGCAAACAAAAGCACAATGGGGAATCACGGTTAACATGTTTACTTAGCGAGCGGCCATTCCAAGCGAGCGGCCACCCTCAAAATATACCAAAAAATCGAAAATCTATCTCTACACCTACCTATTAATAATCTTTTAAATTTTAATAGAAGATAGATAGTACTTAGATAAAGAGGGTATTAAATTCTTAAAAGCTAAAAATTATTATTCCTTAAGATAACTTAAGATAACGCTATTTTAGCCCCCAAATTTAAGAAATCTTTAATAACTTAAGTATTATTAATTTTTAGCTTTTAAGAATTTAATACTCTCTTTATCTAAATACTATCTATCTTCTATTAAAATTTAAAAGATTATTAATAGGTAGGTGTAGAGATAGATTTTCGATTTTTTGGTATATTTTGAGGGTGGCCGCTCGCTTGGAATGGCCGCTCGCTAAGTAAACATGTTAGTTGTAGAAGGTGAATTAGTTTCAGTATCAATGTGGGCGGGGCGGCCGTGCACAGAGCGCGAAGAATGGCCACACCAAATGTTCATGGTTCCGTCATATATGTAATATTCGTGTTCTAGGATAGATGCAAGATGCATGAGATGGCGCACAGGCACAGCTATAGTGCCAGCGCTTTTTGAAGACTCCCGTCCTTTTTGGAGTTTCAGCTGTCGACGACACACCGATGCAGTTTTCTCTGATAGCCAATCTCAAAATATTTGAAAGACACTAAGCTCAATCTGCAAAGGCAGGTTTCGTAGCGGTTCGGCACGCATGTCGGAAACCGGTCAGATCTGCTAGGCGAACGAATCAATCAACGCCTGCTAACGCTTTCGCCCGTGTGAGTTATTGGCTTCCGTTCTCCGCATTGTTCACACTGGGAGCAGTCTATAGGTTTTTCGGACGCCATGTGCATCATACCGGGCCACTGCTTGCATAAGCTGCTGGCAAATTATTTGCCCTCACTACCTGGCGCATGTTCCGGACAATTCAACATATATTTGCTCAGTCTATCTCTTGTCTGCTCAGAGGAACCAGTACCTCAGCTTCCCATCGTTAGATGCATGCGATAAAACCCAGCTTTTGGAATCTAACCCTTTCTGTTGAATGGGCGGATCGTGCCATGGCTTCCGTCTACTCACACTCCCATCCCCGTCGTGCTCCGAGAGGTGGGGGCGCTGCTATACGGATGACTGTCGAGCCATCGGACTCAGATGGCATTCCACTACGGCCTCGAAGACTCTCTACGAACAGCTTCCGAACGCCAACGGCCCGTATGTACGCAACGCCAGAGCTAATCTCCAATGTGCAACATAGGTATGTATGGAATGCGCTCTACATACACACCTTGGTTTTATTTCAGATCAGATCAGCTAACTTGTTATGGACAGGGATATGGGGCCACAGAACACCCATCTATCGTTGACGAAACGGAAAGCGCTTAAGATGGATAACGAGTCCACTTCGGCAAAGCGACCGAAGGTGGATACGAGCAGCATGCAAGTCATCCTGGCCCCTCGAGAACATAAATCGACATGAATCCAAAACAAGCGGGCAACACCAAGCGATGACGAATCGTATGTTCCATCGAGAGAAACTAGCCCGGTAGTTGATATCAATCAAGAAGGTGAGAACAGCAACCGGCCATGAAATGCTTGTTAAGTTACTGACATGGGGCAGCTTCAGCGAAACCAACGCTTAGTGTATCAGCACATCCCGATACCCTTGGAGGCCCATCCCCTAGGCATAGACACAGCAACCCACCAGAAAACAATATCCTCCGAATATCTAGGGACGCCCCCGCGCGTGCAATGTTCGATGTTGCTAACGACGAACCGGAGTCGAAGGATGATGGCCTATCGCAACCGTAGCAAAGACCGCCACCTCAAAATACATTCCCGAACATTCAAATCGTGCCAGACAATGCCATGCGAACCGAGAAAAAGTTGAGGCAAGAACTCTTCAGGCTGCTCCTGAATTACTTCAACAACTGCAGTCATTCTTACCTCACCCCCGAGGCACGCATCGCAAAATCGCGAATGGACTATCTACTTTGGCGTTACTGGGTCAAAGACAAGGAGAATATAAATTCCAACTTGCAAGTTGAATATCCAAACCTTGAAAGCTCTTTCGAGGTATGGATGGATTATCGAGCATGTTTGCATCGGTTTCACATCTCGGTGGACTACTTTGGTCCTCCCGGTCAGGGTTGGAAGAAGCATTTGCGAGAATTAGGGCGATTAGAGAGGGCGGATGCGTATATTGCGCTCACGGAACTTCAGGACACGGGTAATCTCGTTAGGGTGTTTAAGCAGCTAACACAGGTTACGCGGTGCGACTGGGAGGACGAGCTCAAATTGGTTGGGGAGTACAATGCGCGTTTGCTTATGTGGTTCAAATAGACCTAGGATCGCTAAATTGTTTCTGGTGTACACAACCGAAATGCAGTCCTGTAATTTAGGAATATCTATAGTCGTTTATAAACCTCTGCCCTCGCGTAGAGGCTTTGATCCTTGCGCCACTCTTCGCTTTTCTACCAATGGGACGTGGGACACGCCGCACATTCACAGTGGATGGCTTATCGAATCAAGGAACGGCATATCGTTAGCAAACAGGCCAAGCCGTCCCCTTTCCTAGTTCCGAGGTGTACAGGGTATAATATCCCGGTCTCGTTTTCGCTTCATAAAGTGCATCATCGAGTGCGACCCGCCATGGTGACCGAATATAACTGTTATCGTATTGACGTGGAGTTTCCGTATGCTATTTGGCTGGTAAAGCTAGAGCATTCTTCATATGATTGATACCATCCACGTTTGATTGGACTAGAAGAGCTTGTAACTGTGCATGCCGACGGCTACGCCACAATCATGCATCTTGTTCACCGATCGTCTCATGCAGCCTCAGCCAGGGCATGATGGCCCTGAAGGAATTTCGATTACCAGGACGCACAATCGCTACCTGCCCTAAGCGGTATCGACTAGCATGGAAGAAGCTGAGTTAGCACCTTCTAGCAAACTACAGGCTTTTGCGCATTCTACTCCCTAGGCTAGGATAAAATCCTTTGGAAGATATTGCATTGGAGCAGGCTTCCGCCAACGACCCTAGTCAGTCCGTGCATTTAAGTTTATTGGTGGTGGCGGGGGCGGGGGCGGGGGCGGATCAGGTTCACAACTGAACCTCGCTTCCATAACAGACCTTCAGCCCCTGGCAAATACCGTTCCTTACCACGTCTATCGCTTTCTATAATCACAGTGTCTTTTCCCATCTGTTTTTAGGCTATCACTTAGTCCTCGATCTTTTTTGCGATGGCGAATACTGGCTACATCGATGTTCATTCCACGCTCACGGGGTGCGAGAAGCGCGCAGCTAGCGACTTCATAGAGTCCTTAGGGCTTCGAAATTACAGCAACCCAGGGGCGCCACGGCCTAGCTTTCTCGCCGAGGTGGTCAAGAGCCTCTACAACTCCACTCAGGCTATTGTGAACTCAACAACCGATGCGCTTTCTCAGAAGGAGGTGAAAGAATCCCTTGAAGTTGGCGGGTTTCTGCAAGAGGAGGCGGTACAGCTCCTCAGTATTCATGGTACCAATGTTTGGGGAAATGCTCGTGAACATCTGCTCAATGCAGTGCTGGACAGTACCACTTTATACCCACGGGACTTACGTGTAGGGCATGAGCCAGACGAGAAGAGGTTAGTATGTTCCCTAATGGCAATTTGCTCCACGGGGACATTTCAGTGATGAAGCTGTTAGAATCGTTTTTCTCCTCCGTTGCTGGATGGCTCGACGCGCACATAAAAAGGCTGGGGCACTCGCGAGAGCGCAACTAAGACTTGAGAATGCGGAAGATGATTCCGCAGAACTGACCATGTTTGGGGAATGGCCTTCTCCGCCGCTGGTGCAAGGTTTTCTAAAAACCGAGCCCACGCTAGTCGATACTCCAGCGCCACTCTTCCCACTCCACGGAGCCAATCCCGCCCCAGCGGCCTCCACATACCCGGACAACCGAGCGCTTGAGGGGAGTGAGCATCCACGGTGGGCCACTCGGCCGGAATCCCACGATGAGACCGACTCTGTCATTTCATCGGGTACTGAACCTGATCTCCAACGATCGATGAACCGCAAAAGGGTCAACAATGAATCACAACAAGAGCCAATGAAACGGCTTTGCAAGGTGCCGGAACAGTTGGAAAGGCCCGGTAAAGCAGCGCGGGATCCGCAGCCGCCATCTACCTCCCCTTCGGGAAGAGTGCATAGCGATCTATTTGTCGAAGTCAAAGAGCCAGTGGTACCAACAGCCTCATGCGTTAAAACCGGCTCATCTACGCAGGAAGCACGCACGGCCAACATGCGCATCCAGTCTCTAAGTCCCGGCGGCACTCAGACGCGTCTGAGTGAATTGCCTGTCCTCAGCTTTGAACGCACACAGTTCCTACGTAGAAAGATCCTCAGCAAGCTCCTACAGATTCTCAGGAGCAATACACCCTCTATGGACGTCATTGATGGATTTGATCTGATGGTTAACGGGATCTGGACAGCAAATATAAAGGCTCATATGGTGCAAGGGGGGCGCTTACCCGCCCTGAAGCAAGCCTTTTACCACTGGATCGATATGCACACGCATCTATTTGCCTTTAGAAAGGCTACTGGGTATATTGGAAGTAGTGGAGGCGCGTGGCTGGCACATGTACACAGCCTCACTGGGTGGCATAATGAGAGCCTCGCAATAGAGGCGTTCAACGTGATGGGCACATGGAAGTGGGATATGATTGACAAAGGTACATGGGTGGAAGAGCAATTGCTCAATCGTGATCTGGCTATTTTCTTCGCTCGGCTTGTAGATGTGCCCGAATGCCCGTTCGATTTTATCATGCGGGGATTATCGACGTACAACAAGCAGCTTTTAGTATGGTTTGAATGATATCAAACGAATTTGGAGCCCTATAACCTTCAGTCCGGATATGTGTTGCTTTCCCCAAAGAGTACTATGATATTCAAGATGTACTGAACTTGAGATATCTCCTCAGCTGCCCTAATCCATGAGCCTAAAGGGTCAAATCTGCCCTTTCCTATGAGTAAAAAGCCTAACCTAGTTGCAACAGTGCATTCGCTGTTATGCGGCCACCTCACTTTGTACCGTGTCTCGGGGCAGGCACCTTCCTATGGTTTGGGAGTCCTAGGCGAGTGGGGACCTTCCCCTATTGTCTGTAATTTCTCTGACTCAGAAGAGGCAGGGAATGCCTGGACAAATTTTCATTGTCTCAGATGTAGCATTGGTTGTGAGTGCGATTCGGCCTGCGTGTCAGCGTCTCAGTCGCCGAGGTAGGACCGTGCAGGGCTCAACATGCTGCACTTGTGACTTCCTGCCACTCAAACCATACTCTTCTTTTCTGTCATAATGCGCTAATTGACACCTGACCCCGTATCAGGCCTAAAGAGTAATTGGCCATATAGCTCTATCGTAGCCTAGCAAGCACTGCCACACATGCAGTAACAGGGGATACTGCTGCCTGGCTTCTACCCTTGTCTAGTGCATAAACAGGAAAAGATAGTCTGGTTGCAGTCGCTCAATATTCAATTTGACTTGTCTGTTGCTCAGCCTACGTTTGCTAGCCCTTAAGCGCGCATTCTCCCACATCTTTAAGTCTGAAACTGTGTTAGTATATATATCCAATACCCAAGAATCGGCACAAGTGATTACTTTTGTCAATGTCTTTCAAACTGCTCCAATTGATACTGCGCTCAACTCCATTTTTCTATTTGTCTAAGCAATTTTTTGAGATTTTCTGTGCATTTTACTTCAAGATTTCAGATTGATATGGTCCTGCCAAGTCGTTCCGAACTCATGGAGAATCTTCACATCGACTCTGAACTCGCCGACTGCCTTTTGAACTGCACCAAGGGAGAGGCGAACCATTGGATGGACCGCTTAGGCCTCTAGCGGAACAATCTTCCAAATGCATCGATCCCGACGTTCAGTTCCAATATTCTTACACGTCTGCATCAAAGTACTCGAAATGTGGTACGTCGCTTAGCAGACACCTATCCTTCCCCGCTCGCCCTGCAAACCGCCATTGCCGATCTTGGTTTTATTACCGAATATACGGGTCCGCTTCTAGCAGAATTTGCACGCCCCGTTTGGGGAACGCCGGAGTCACCGGAGGATAAACGGCTTTGTCACAACGCACTAAATTGGGATAACGAGGATGACAAAGAGAGGTTCGTTACCTCATCTTCATGTTGAACATTGCTTGACAACTGGCACACGGGATCCACAGGATAAAAATATATCTCATTCGTTGGATGCTAAACCGCGCACACTCGAAGATCAGAAAGAACAACTGTCCAAATTCGCGCAAACGACCAACAAGCGAAAGTGTAGGTGTTATAACCAAGCGCCGGAAGATGGGTCTGGTTGGAACGCGCAGCAAGAGAATTACTTCGGCTGCAACTCTACTCAGGTGCGAGACAGCAGGAGGCCACTCAAGCACACTATCAGCATCACGTTCAGTCAATTCTGGACGCAATTACGTCGTCCGAAGCAGGCCGAACATCAGGACATCTACGATCAGACGGCGCTTGGAAAGAGTATATGATAGTGTAATATCTGATCTACCAACTGGGGTAGAGATACAAGGCGCGGATCAAAATGGTCCGTCACACGCAACTTCTTGTACGCAAACGAGCGGGGTTACCCGCGCTCAAGCCTGTGACCCAATCAACATCGATACCAATCAGCATACCTCTCGAATCGTTTCATACAACGGATCTGACTTTTGGCCCATCTACCGAACCTGACGATGAGCTGCCTGCCTCACACAGAAGTGTAGATGACAATAGCCGGAGGAAGTCCACATCGCGGGCATCACGAAGAAAACTGCCAAAGGTATCATGCAGAAGAGGGAGTCACATAGGGGCTTCTAGGGAAAGGGCTCAGAATGTGTACTCCGTCCCACCATCACCACCAACAACACTCAATGAAGAGTCAACCGTTATTGGAAAGAGCGTAGATCCGAACGAACGTTCCATTGGCCCTTCGCCGTTAGGTGCCCACGATGCATTGGCACCTATTGCCACCCATAGACTTTCCGCAACGCCGCATGAACGCGCAACCACAGAAGTGGTACCGTCAGTTACAACAGATGAACAAGGTGTTGGCACACAGCTTCGTGGCATGCAATTCTTTGCAGAAGCCCCAGCAGAGCAGATCACAAATGGTATTTTAGATACTGCAAGTGCTGCTGCTGCCGAAGGTACATCGTCGCCAACGAAGCCCTCGACATCATTGAGATTAGATTCGCTCCGCAAAGAGCTGCTCTTTGAGTTGTTGTCCTGCTTCCAACCTGATAGTTTGGTTTTGGCGAAATACAATGGTCTACTTGAATTGTTGGACCAATTGTGTGAAGAAGGCACGAGGCAATCGAAAAATTGCGTCGAGGAGAAAGCACCACTGGAGGAAAGCGCCCTCCACTTATGGAGGCAGATGATGCAAAAGCTCAGCAACTTTCGCCGAGACACCGGTTTTGATGGCACCCGAGATGGCTGGATAGCATATAGTATGAAGCTTGAAAAAGCCCAGAGACTAAAAGCAACTCTAAGCTTCGCCGAAATGCAGAAATTCATGGCAAAGTTGAGGAGATAACATACCGAATTGAATGCGGAACAATTGGGCAAAATTGTAGCTCCATGTTTGTGGGATCTGGCTGGGGCACCTGATTTTGTTCGCTTGGAAGATTGGAACGATGATCTGTGCGCTTTCTGCAGCGATTTATTTGTTTGGTTTGGATGAAAGGCTGGGTTTGCTGTATAACGCTGATGGTAAACTGATTCTTGCGCATGTAGTCTACTTCTCTAGCTTCTAGACCCGCGCAACCTGCTTTTTCACGTACACGTTTAAGGTGAGTCAGGATTTCGCGTTTGGAAGTTTGACTAGTAAAGGACGGGAAATTGTGACATGCAATATCTGGAGCGCGTCGAATCGCAAAGGCGTTGCTAATTGATCGTTCTTATATGCAGTGACAGTCAAGCCTACACGTACCAGGCAAATATACCAGACACCGCTTGTGAAGTAGGCTACCTACTTGAGCGCTTCCATCTCCCCTGCAGCGGGAGAGCGTAATTTTTAGTGATGCAACATATAGATAGCTTTAGTTCTTGGCTAAACTTAACAGGAACCATTTGTAAGGAAGACCATCTTAACAACTACTCTTTAGAGTTATATCTTATAGTAGCGACCATCTGTGGCCGCCGTTAAGCGATTAGCTCTTTTATATAAAAGTTAATATTCCAGTAGTTACATACAAAAAATGTAGAGTATACACTCTATAATAGTAGAGTTACGCATTGTAGGCTTTCCTTAGGAAAAAGAGTACTAGGCCAAATACCTAGTATATACTAATTCTGCGGTACAAATAAACGCGGTCTGCTCTGTGCGCGAATTGCCTCTTCGTGTAAAAGGAAGCCGCGGTGATCGCTACGGCCTAGAAGAGCCCGACCGAACAGATTAGAATTTTGAGCGGCGCAGCAGAGAAAATAACGCCGAATCAACAGATCAACAACCGCCGGAGTGGTAGAAGGGTAGGCTAAGCCAGAACGGGCTTAGCGGGTAAAATGTTGAAAAGCATCAAAGTGGAGCTTCCGATATGGCGGCATTAATACTGGGGAATTGCAGTTTTTGGCATGTCAACATATCGTCAGTATGTACACCTCTTTTTCCAATTTTAATCGCTAGTGGCAGCTCATAACTGCACTTCATACACATAACCGTACCTTTTAATGCGCTACACCTACATTAGCGCCGCGTTGTTAGGACGAAGATGTGCTTCCACAGGACTTTTCTTTCTACCTTTGAACATACTACACCCAGGTCACTATGTAAGGGCCAATGACATTATGACGAAATAGCGTTAGCGAATCTGCGATGCAGGTCCATTTAAAAGTTCCAATGTAAAAGTGCTGTTGCAACGGAAAGCGACCACTACTGCAGCGAGGCGGCCCTCTCATGGTGCGGTAGGCCTCTTAGACAGGGAACAACACCTCATTTGCCTTCCAGAATGTTTGCGGTACCGGGCTCGGCTTGTCGTAGATCTTCTCTTCAGGTTAGAGAGTGCTTCGTACAGCGCCTTCATGCCGGTTCCGTAGCGGGCTAAGAACACTCGCATCGTCCGCTGTAGGAATGGTATGCCGCCAATTGTCATAATATAGGCGACTTCCGGTACCCTCAGCGGCGCAGGGCGCCAGTCGTAGGTCGCTCCATGCTTGCCGCCTTTTTCAAGCTGAAAATGTCCAAAACAAAAGCCAAAGTCGAAATGCAATTCGAATTATATGCGGTGGGCTTGAGTTTGCCGTTATCCGTCTCGGAAAAAGAAGCGCAGGCATTGTACTTGGCGATTCACAGCATAAGCTAGAATGGCTTAAGTCAACGCTCTTTGCGGGTAAATCATGCACCAGAGTGAATAAGATATTTGCAAGGTTGTGGACGACTATTTCGATTCACTGTATCCTCTAAATTGGCGGAAACTCCGTTATGACGAGCATATCAAGTTTCCCGAGCGCATTTGCTGGCGCGTTTCTCGAGAAGTTCCTTGACTGTATCAGCAAAATGTTTTTTAATCTCTGCCTGCCCACCCTCAGGTCAAGCAGACAAGATAGCTCGCCCTCTCTGGAAGCGAATTAATTTCGTCCTATGAAGATTACATCTCGATTATAGTCTCATACATCAGGCATGGAATTCCCCTCGATGAGCTTTTCTGGCATGGACGAAGCCATACCTAGTATGATGACGGCGATATAGACTCTCTGGCGAGTCACTCATCGAAATCTCCACAGACACTACCATCGAGACTAGGCTGTGGCTGTTGTATCTACCAGGATGGTGCGCAGGCGCACCGGTTGGCTCAGGAATGCCCCCACACCCTGACATGTACAAATGGAGATAAGGCACCAAGTCTTGCTACCACCAAGATCCGAAACCTGGAGTCGGAAGAGAAAGAGATGGAGTTACGAGAGGATGTTATCCTAGACTGGCTTACTCCTGTCCTATGATGACGAGAGCGAGAATACACGTGGATGCAACAACTACAAACGTCGGTTACAATGCGAATCATATGGAGACATCATTTAGATTTGGAGACGTTTTCGAAGATATGATCCTAGTACCCTCTCTTGCTCAGTATCCTATTAGAGGCTAGTAGCGCAGAAGTCAGACCTACTCCCATTACGCTAAATTTCCATGCAGCCGTCTATTTTATCATCTCTTCGGCCTCCGCCTCTCTAGCCTCAAGCTCACGTATACCCTCCGCAACAATGCCTTCTGCAAGTTCTCTCTTCCCCCAGGTATCTCTCCCATCGCAATAGATTGGACTAGTGCTGACACGAATGCAGTGTACATCCTCGCCGTAATCGTGGCAATTGCCGTTCCGCGCACATTCATAGGCGTGGTAGTATTGCTTGCCTGAGACAACTTCCGAACAGTAATAACAGTAGAGACCTGGGTTGGTGACGCCCGAGCAGCGGCATGCGGCGGAGACGGAGGTGGCCATGAGGCCGATAAGGGCAGGAATTATGGTGGTGAGGCGCATGTTGTCAGTTTGTGGAACGGGATCGAGTTTGGAATCGGTAAGCTGAAGTGGGGATCGAGGTCGGCAGATGAAGGCTTGATCCAAGGGCGGCCCGGGTGATTTATGAATCTACGGCCCCCCTTCTCTCTCGCATTTTGCTGTCTCGCTTTCCTCGCATTGCTTTCCCAAGATGAGCGTGATATATACTTGAAATAGAAGGTCTTAAGAAAGCCCAAGACGTCCAGATCGAAGTACTTCCACTTCTGTGAGGCTGAAATATGTGCTGGCAGACCTTCTCGTATTCAATATATTCGAGGGATGTGATTGGCCTGTGGCAGCCGCATATACGCGATGGTTTTACCCCGCCTTTGCCATTGTTATCTCTTCAAATCGGGCCTTCTTTCCTATCACTACGAGATTGTTAGAATGTATCCATCCTATAATTTGAATTTACACACCTGTCTCAAATGCTTGAACCGCATCCTCCAAGGAGCTGATATTGCTAACACCCTGCACCAAGTTGCCGTTCCACTTCTCCGGATTCAAAAAGATTCCATGGACAATGTCTCCGAAGTCATCTACCATCGCAATGAACGGAATATCTTCCTTGCCACCCCAATGTGGAGCCCTAAGTACGAGCTCACCGGTTTCGGAAGGAAGGTATGGGAATCCACCAAAGACAGGAGCTAAACCTTGGATGAGGAAGTTCTCCATGTACCAACTGGCGCTTGGAACTACCACGGTCTTGAATGCATTGGTTGACTTAGCGTATTCGCCGATCCCATGTTTACCTGAAGCGCAAATTAAAATACATCGCAGAGATGACTCAAGAAAAAAGCTTACGGTCGAATGCGTTGACTGGAATCTTCCCGCCAGTCGCTTCGGCCGCAGATGCCATGCCACTGTATACAAAATGCTGAATTCCAGCTTCGACTGCAGCATCCACGATCAACTTCCCGAGATCGAGCTCGGTGGGTGTATCTGGTTTCTCAAGAGCCTGGCTTATATCAATACTCTTATTGCAGGATCTGCCATACTACTCGGCCTACTCACAGGATCATCAGAGTTCGTGTTCACGAACACTCCCCAGCTCCCTTTGAAGGCAGCAATCATTTCCTCTTTGTTGAAGCCATCAGCTTTGACTACCTCAACGCCTGTTTCAGAGAGCTTCCTTGCGGAATCCGAAGAGGGGTTGCGCGTTATGCCGCGGAGTGTGAATTCTTGAGATTTATTTTGTAAGAGCGATCGGACGAGGGAGCCTCCTTGAGCACCGGTTGCGCCGAAAATGGTAATGAGTTTGGCCATTAGAATATATCTCCTTTAGAAATATTGAAAGTTGACGAGAAGAGGGGTTTGAGCTGGATCTAAGGTTGGTGTGAATAGTTGCGCTTTTTATTCAGTCTTTGATGCTTTGTACTCCTCCAGATGGGATGGATCGACGCCAATTTTATACCTGTCCTTCATCGAGGCCATGAACATTCACGGACTCCGCGCGCCCCTCAACGCGCGGCTCAAAATGCCTTTTTGTAACCCACCCCATCAGCTCCGCCAATAATTTTTCAAAGCGTCGACGAAAGTTGACAATAAGATGGTAGGCTTGCATCGCCAAGAACTCTCCGCCCTTTGCCAATAACGCTAGTACATAGGCATTGCGTCAATTCTCCGATTACAAATCTGCATGAGCGTAGGAAAGGTGGACGTACGTAAGTGCCGCCTCCGCTTTTATTATTAAACTACTCGTCTCGTTAAACGTATTGCTCGCATCGCGCTCTGTTTTCGCGCAAGGTTGAATGTGCGGCGATTCTACAAAAGCCGCCGCTAGCCCCTTTCCTGCTTGCTTGTTTTCTTGGTGCGATGTGGCTCTTTGATGTCACCATCAGGTTCGTAATGATTGAACTTTGTTTGCATGTATACGAAGCCACCAGGACCAGATTTTGATGGTGATTGGTACGATGCGACAATGCGACAATGCGACGATACGACGATACAACATAAAATAACCCAAGGTATAAAGCGTAATTTGGTACGTGGCAGAAGACATTTGTACCCTTTTGCCGATTATGCTTCTTTCGAAATTCTATCCGCGCTATGTATCGAAGATTGCACAGGGCCTAGTATAACACTCTGAAACTTAAACATTGCCAAGTGTCAGGTTCTGATTCATTCCATTGAAGTCTTGCCCCAATTGAACTCAATCATGATTATAAGGTTTTTCTCCGGCGTGATTTATATGGGACGATATTTTTCACCGTATCGACAAGATTCAGTAAACATTAAGGTGCGCATCGAAAACAGCTATTACAGCAATTACATAAAAGAATACAGCACTGGGGAGCGAATAGTCAAAAATGATCTTTCGATAGACTATACACCTTTCATTGTAGTTAGTTACCTGCTGTGCGCTTCCAGGACACTATTCATCCGTAAGAACCAGCAATCCCCAATTTTCTCTGACTGCAGACCGCTCATCAAGAAATCTATCCAAAAAGGTAAAATTTACATCGCACCAGGAAGTTCCGTGAGCCCTAAGTAAAGGATGCTTAGTTTTGTTTCTTCGTTCATTGGAGTGATATGGTAAAACTTACATCCCTCAGTGTCTTCTGTAACCGTTGGCTTGATCTTGCAATTATTGATGGCGGCCGCATTCTGACTCAGAAGAGGCTTTCCATTTCCACAAGCTTGGAACATACAAGATGAGTCCATAGCTTTCTGGAGCGAGTCTCCTTTCCAGCCAAAGACGTAATCGCCATGAGTTGCATACCCAGTCCTGTCACCCATGCTCCACTACATCCGAGTTAGAATGATAACCGTATTTCCGCGAAGCAACAAGGAAAAGGCCAAGGCACATACGACAAAGGGCTGGGAGCCATCGGTAGGCCATTGCGACTGATCATTGAACTTGGTGGTGTCCCAAATTGTCTCGTAAGCTAGCTGTGGCATGCGGACGGGATGAGAGGCTGGACAAGGGCCAGCTTCTACAAAAGTACCGGTTTTCGTGGTGCTATACATGTGAGATTGATGATCAGGGCTGTCAAGATTCTTTCCATCCCAGCATCTGGTTTGCGTCAGTGAAGCCTGTTACGGTATGGAGGAGTCGCCCACTAACGCTGGGAAATGATGGATTGCCATGATGCCAGCTGGGCAAGGCTTCTTCGGAAACTCTTGCGTCTCGGATCCACGTGTGTTTATTGTCTGAAGGCAAGTGTAGGATAACCCTTTCACAACGCCATCTTTGGTTGTCGTTGTTGGGCTGCCAACGGTCATTCGGAATCCCTTATAAAGTTAGCTTAGGCCCTATAAATAAACCAGTCGAACACAGACGGGCGGGAACGCTGTAATTTTTTGTTTTCCATTTGAATTGAAATCCTTCTGTGTGTAGTAGATAGTCATGCCATCTGTCGACCCCTCTAATTGAGAATTTGCTTTGAGTGGTACTCGTTTGTAAGTGCCGTTACGAGCCTTGAAGTACATCACAGCGGTCCAGTAATTGGAAAAGTCCTCCGAAAAGAAGCAGGATGTGCAGGTAGCTGTCTCTGAGATGTTGTTGTTTGCACCAGAGCTCATGGTCGCAGCGAAAGCATTTCCGCCAACGATTTGATGGACGTGAGCCGATGGAATCCGGCCTGGCTCAACGAGAGGATCAAGCCGCTGTATGCTAATGGTTGAGCATCCGAATCGAAGAGCCGCTTCGGAGGGAGCCACGAGAGCGAGCGCAAACGAGAACCACTTCATGTTTGTAGATGGCAATTCAGTATTGTGCTTGAGAGTTGATGGAATTCCGTAGAACACTAAGTGAGGTTCTGGCTCAGCTATTACTACCCGGCGATGAAATAGGATGAAGACTATGCCGACAATCTCTTTTTTTTCGGTTCTAATACGCCGCCTGGGGGTTATGTAAATCCTTCCCACTTCCCCCGCATAATTCCGATTCGTCGTATATGTTTGGGTGCGATTTAATATATTTACATTGCGCATTGGATAATTCTTAGAAAGTGATTCTCGGCATTGCGAACGCAAAATTCAGGGGACGTGGACCGCCCAATCTTGTTGCTGCAAGTTGTTGGGGTCAGCACATTTACCGAAACGCAATCTAAATGGAGGGCGACGGCGACGGCAAATGAATTCTCAGAACCTTCAAGTGCCGAAGCATCACAATCTTCGCCCCATATTAAATTAAATTCGCCAGACTACATGGCCTAGGTAACCAATGATTCAAGTGCCGATAGGATGCATGTATGTATTAATTTGCCAATGAATATTGTTCCTGTTGATCATCGTGCGTAAGATCAGACAGGATGTTTCGCGGTATCAACGCTTCAGAATGCAAACAAACTACCTTCAAGGACTCAGGTGTCTAACACGTAATGGATCATCACAATTCATTTTTTGATATAATGCGAAGTTTGACATGCTAGGATCAACGATGCGATAGAGTTGGTCGGTCCCGACACAACGGCGCCAGCGTATACATGAACATGTAGCGCTCTCTATTGTCCTCAAAATACTTTTTGAAGCGAGAGAAGCTTGGCTTACTGGCTTAAACCTTACTATTACTAGCATTAACATTGTCAGCATGACGATCGTTATTTGAACCTGTTGTTGCGCTTATTGCACCTGATGCAACGGTTTTGCTATGGGCGCAGCCCAAAAGAGGTCAAAATGAGTGGCAAGAAAGTATTCTATTGTACACTATGGTTGTTGTAAGAGACTCACGTGATGACGTCAGTCATAACAGGTTCCACCCCACTGATTGCTCACTCGCATCTCCTTTACACAAGATTGCGCTCGTACTAAATAGACCAGGTCTCAGGGACAGGATCGTGGCGCAGATTGTCCTATAAGAAGGGGTATGTGCGAGATAGAAAAAGAATGTGGTAAGTATGTGTAAGGTGGATATGTGAGGTGAGAGCGTCGGTCTTTATCCAATAGTAGACAACGTGTTATTGGTACAATATGCTAATATCGATCTCGGTGACAGGACTTGGCCCGATTCATTTTCGAATCCCTTTCGGTGTTGAAAATGGGCTTCAGGTTTGAGCTGGATAGAGCATGGGGATTAACCTGTAATGTTAGTTTTACTATGGTGTCCTCCACGCACGAGTACGAAGAAAGGCTATAAATATTCTCACACGCCGTTAGAATATTTGAATCATATCAACCAGAAGAAAATTTACAAAGCTGTCAACAAAGAAAATGTGAAGTTCCCATGTTGCATACACAATTCTACCTTGCAAGGTGCCTCGAAGAAGCCAATAACAGAGCTCAGCCTGGCAGTGAGGTGCACATGGCTGTACGTTTGAATCACAGGATCAGAACATCGTTCTTTGTGGGATGGTACTTTATCATAATTTTGCCACAAAATGTCTTGCCAATCGGGGTTTTTTAGGGGTTACCCTAATCCCAAACCAAACCGAGCCAAAACCCTAGACCTGACCCAAGGATTGTCTTAAAACACGTAAAAGCTTCTAGCGCAAGGGCAAATAACTTCTAGGTAACCTTGCTTAGAAATATAAAATCGTGCAATACATACATCCAATGCGGAGGGGGGCGAATTTTGGCTCTCTTTTTAGTCTTGGTAAGGATGCCTAGTGTCGTAGACGCGAGGCTCCAATAAAGTATAACGGAGAGGATTAACAAGTGGCCAAGTTCTTAGCGAGTAATACCTGTCATCGTGATAACTATTGCATTGAATGGTGTTAATATCATACAAAGAAGATATTTTCCCACGATCCAAAACCAAAAGGCCGTACTCTGCCTTTTTGAAACTTCCTTCATCATCCTTGTCCCGCCAGAATACGATGAATGGCATGAGAGCAAATGCGAAACGCTTAATTATCGTCTCCCCGTTAATTTTCGAGCCGATAATTTGGAGTGAACCGGCAATATCTTCTGTGGTCTTCAGTGCCCTCTTTGCTCTGTAATCCGGCAGTTCTACTGATGGTAAGCAAACCCTAGACACTCTGGAATACAACACATTACGAATACCTTGCTCCCACGATGGTCTCTGATTTCGCGTGCAGCACGGGATCCCCCGTTTGTTGTAAGTATTGACCTAGCCTGTGCCTTCTATATCGTACTATGATGGGCCCTGGAGGCATTTTTGAGCGAGGGCCGTAGATTTTCTTGATAGCATCTGCATTATTTATCAAAAGGTTGGATCTGTTCAATTTCAAGTTATTCTTTGGGTAATCTTAGATCAAGCGACCCAGATCGACCGATTTGGAGCTCACTCACTCGCCAATGCAAACAATATTTCCATAGTTTGAGTCAAAATATTGTGGTTTTCGAAAAAACATGTGCCCCCTTACTTTTTTTAATAAGTAATACAGCAGTTGATTATTATTGCGAAGACATCTATGCTTTTTATGTGTACTAATTTCAGCGTATGTATAATAATCCTGACATCTACTAACTTATTAAAGTATTCTTCCCCCTCTTTATTACACATGGAAAAAAGGGCGGGTGTACATACTTTTTCGAAAACCACCTATAATGTAGTAGTGTATGATACCTCTACGTGCTGTGTACGGTATATGCGTTTTTTTCTCTAATTTTGTGAAATAGTTAGCTTGCTAAGTACCTGGAAAATTGTGCTCAGCTGTCTAGATGGAATTGCCAATACCGGCGTGGGGAAATCATTATAAGGGGGTTACGTGACCTAGCGGTAGTCCTAATAGGAAGAGCATTTGTGAAATATGCTGGCGTGGAGCGAGTACTCTGACAGCAATAGTAAGCGGTTTGTCTTAATGATGATGCCTAGTGCAACCTGATATTATGCAAACAAGATGGGCTACGAATGAAACCGGGGAAGTAGAGCTTTATTGAAGCAGACATAAGAATAGCAGACTTGTAAAGAAGAAGGCGGTAATCGCTCCAGCTTATTTCTTTAGCTCTTCGTGAATGAAATGCAGAAATTTAGAAGCTATATGAAGCACAGCGTGAAAGTAAACATCCCAAAGGCTAAACCGCCTAGGCAGCTGAAATAGAACGCCGTTTACTAAGTTGGAAGAGATATATGCCTGGAGTCAGCATAGACAATAACGAGCTAACTTGAGAACGTACACGCGCCTTCCCAACTGCACCGTCACAGCCAACCGGCTTTGACACCTCGAATCGTCCATGAATCCAAGTGCGTTTAAGAGACTCCAGCTGTTTTTTGGTGACTGACCTTCGCCATGGCCTATTTCGATGAGACAGAATGGTGTGACCTGCTCTCGTCTGCTGACTGTGCAGACTTTTATCGCCTGCCAGCTAACGCCGTATTTAAATTTGAGTCGCTAGTCGTACCTTTTACACATAATTTCTCCTTTAGAAACAGTTCAATTGTTCCTAAAGCAACTTGCTTAAAATAATATTTTAGTGGCGTTAAATTCTACAATTTTTTAAACAAGCCTTGCAATAAAGACGTCTTCCTATTAGTCTTGTTAATTCTATTCTACGCTACCGGTGCCAGGAAGACCAATAGATTTTAAGTCTTAAACTGCTTATTCTAACTACCTTTAAGGATAAAAGAGTCCGTTTCTGCGAAAGTTCTTCTAGCTCTAACCTAAGTAGTAATAAGGGCAGAATGTAAGTCGCACGGATTATTAATAGTTCATTATAAATATATAGCCGACGATAATTAGTAAACTTAAAGATACTAATTAAGGGAAGTGTACCAAAGGATTCTACTACCTAGGTGTGCGGTATACGCTTCAAATAAGCGCAAAAAGTAAAAAGAAATAGTATTACAGGCCGATAAAACCCCCGCTCTCTAGAAGAAATCTAGCAAAGGTTGTACAAGGTGCAGACTTTAAAGATGGATAGGGAGATAGAGAAGGAAAGATAGAGAGAGAGAGCGTATATGTAATTAAACCGTGCCCCGTTAACATTTTGCTTGTTCTAAGCCATCTAAAATACTCTAGTTGCCTTCCATGTGAAAGGTACACGTCTCGCTTGTGGAAGACGTTAGTAAAGTGTTCTAAAAAAAATATTATAGGTATTATATAATTACGCTAGCCTGGAATATCTTGTTACCCGCCTTTCTATAATTAGCTTGCCAATCCCTCAGGCCAGCTGAGGTAATTCCTAAGTTCTGATGACCTGCCTACACCCTCAGCATTTTTACGCGCTGCATCCTACAGGGAAGAATCTCGTGCTGTATACATACATGGGCGCCCGAAACCCTTCATTCATTGAATTTTATAATAATCGCGATATCCTTCGCAACTGCTGCCGTAATGGCGGCCTCGGTCGAATTCCAGCATGCCTCGCGGGGCGCGCGCTCCTAGTCTTTCGATATATTTCCAAAAAGGGCGGAACTTTAAAAGTCAAGAGTGATTATGCCGAACTACGATGGGGAAAGAGTGTGCGATGGCGGCCGTGGCTGATGATTGATGTGAAAGAGCTGGAGGAGCTGGAAGAGCTGGTCAACCGTGGTACAGATGCGCAGGTGGAGTCGTGGAGGGTTAGTCAGTTGAGTGTTTGCGGTATGATTGCGATCATTGTGAGCATTTCTTAATCTTAAGACATGGTTTATTGATATTGATCGCGTGACCAGGGTGCCCTCGTTGCCTCAGCTGGCGTAACAGCTCTTCAATTTCCAGGTCTTGAAGATTGCCGCTACATTGCCAGAGGTACCTTTGTAATGTCTCTCATCCTCTCACTACTCTCAGTCTTCTTCTCGGGACTACAGCAGTCATCTTTCGGTCGAGTTTCCGATTCTAAGGATCTTCGCCGTTGGCTTTCTAGCGGCACAATTTGGAATGCAGAGAGGATGAAAAACGAGTATCGAAGCTCCATAATCGCGCACATGATTTTGCAGGCTCCTTTCGAGATCGTTGTCATGAGCATCACGCTATTCGTTGTGGGATTTGGCACGTATCTCGGTAGCAGCTGGAAGGCCAACCTCAAGCTCACTGAAGGAAGCGAGGGCAATCGCGCGGTTCTGATTGCGTTCATTATCCCTACTGTCTTCGTATTGTTGATGTATGGGCACATGATGAGGTTGAAAGATCGCGAGCCAGCGCAAACTGTTGCGGTTGACGATGTGCGGAAGATGAGCGAGAATTTGAAGCCGACGGGAAGTTCTTCCGGTGATACTGAAGCTGCGACGCAACGAGAACTAAGTCACATGAACTGCACAAACGGCGTAGGGAATGGGGGAGCAGCTCTAGCTGAGCTCAGATTAGCCCTGAAGGAAATGTGCGAAAGCAAATGAGGAAGTGGCAAGACAGTATGAACGGCTTCTTGTGTTTCATTAATATATTTTCTTTCCCTCCTACTGCCCACGTCCTTTCCAACGAGCGACTCATGGATGAAGACCGGGGCCGTAGTTATTGTGGATTTCAGTAATCAGAGGGCCACCCCAGGTGTCAAAAAAAGCTGAAACGTCCACCACTTACCTGATTTGGATGCTCCTGATTACTGTGTAATTGCTTCTGAAAAATCGTAATTTTGGCCCGTATTTTCACGTACTTTAGAATATAATACGTTAGCGCCGTAGAATAATTAATCACGTCGTAATTTTAGAGTTAATACGTACGTATATATATATATAGGCACCTAGGCACGCGGTTACGGAAAATCCCCGTACTTATCGTAGAAAACTAGACCTATACCTAAAATACTATATTTTTATATAGCGTTTACACTACCACAACGCTACTTTTATATATTAATATATACTTTATATAAAAGCTAAGAAGCTAGAGACTATTATAAAGTTTAAAAAATTACTACTTATATTAAATTAGGGGCAAGGTTATATAGAGAATAGAAGGGGAGGAGAGGGGGGGAGTAAGGTATATATATACCTTAATCGTAACGTAATTAACCCTTTATTATAACCTAATTGACTTCTATACTATACTAAAGCGTAGATGTATTATATTTTAAAATGTATGAAATTATAATTTTTAAGAACCAAATACATAGTAATCAGGAGCTTCCAAATCAGGTAAGTGGTGGACGTTTCAGCTTTTTTCTTGACACCTGGGGTGGCTCCTCGATTACTGAAAAGCACCAATAAGTTGTCGAAGCGAGCATTGAGCCGCGCTACGTAGGCACAACGTCGTACAGATATATTACTTACACCGCCAAGATCTTCTTCCCCGCATAATCCAAGATCAATGATATTAACCACTAACTACGATAGAAGCAATGACGCCTACCTAGTGTTTAGCCTCGATTATCATAATGCAAGAACGTAAATTCCTCTTTGAAATCTATTCGTATAAACCTCGAGCGGTTACGTGCGAGCTTTAGATGATTATACGCTGCTTGGCCTTCGAAGGCTCCATTAATTCAAAGGTAGTCATTCTAAGTCTCTCGCATTCCTCGCTTTCGATGTGGTCACACTCTCACAATCGCGCAAGCAGTTGAATAAAGTTTGACCTTTTCCATATCTAAGACCTCATCTCGCCTCATTACCCTTTTCTTATTAGACTTATCATTCCTTTTATTATCCAGTTTGCGGCCCGCAACCTCTCTTCTCTTCTTCCTTCCAGCGTTGATTATCGCATCGACTACGCCGCCCCGCATCAGGCGCAACGATATTCCGGCCATCGATGGACTTCTGTCTCGGGGTGGGATTAAAGGGAAACGTCCTGCGGCGGATGCCGAGCCACGAGATGCAAATGTTATTGCTGCGGCCGTGAGTGCCACACCCAATTGTGCTGTTGGCAAAGGCTCCTGAAGCGGTAAATTCACAGGGATTTGTGGTTCTCGGTATTTATGAGCTTCGTTATCTAGATGAATAATGTGCTCGTTGCCTGCAAGCAAGACTGTAGTTGCTCAAGATTTTAAAGGAGGTCTCTGGCTTTCAGCAAATTGGAATCACGCTGGAGTCATCCTATTGCGCGCCCTCTCTTTCTTCCTATGTTACCTCTCCCAGCTATTTAAACCAGGAATATCTCTTGAACATCAGCTTCGAGTTCGTCGAGCGATGGGGAGCGGGCGGTCAAGGCGTAGGAAGGCGTGGACCGCTTGGCTGCAAAGGCGCCATGTTAGAATGAGAAAATTAAGGGAAAGAGATGAGGAGGAAGCTTAGCGACAAGAGGGCGACCATTTAATAGACGTCTAAAGCGGCAGGTTCATAGGGCGAGGAGTGATGCCCGATACGAATAAGCGAGGGACTGCACTAAACCCGAAGATGGAGTCCCTGGACAGATATTACGGTGCTAATGTCCTACATAATACGCCCTGGTTTTCTGCCTAAAGTGCTTGCTCCAATACGGCCCAGTTTTAGTTAGTAAGGGACGGGATCTCAGTACAGTAGCCAATAGCTTCCTCTTGGAGAAGCTCAGGCTAATGTGAGTTACCTCTAGCGAATACCGGGCCCCTGCACGTATAGCGCGAGCTATTGGCCATGTTCTCAAACATCCCTCCCGTCCCCGCTCGCTAAATCTTATTTGAGCGGGTTTTTACAGTGGCATTGAAATCTCCATCAAATGCAAGCACGGTTAAGCAATATGGGTTCCTCTGCTGTCAGACCAAGCGCTACAAATCTATTGCTATTTGCTTCTCTTTTTAAACGTCAGCAATCCATCATCACAGTTTTTTTTATTACGCTCTGTTTCCCTTCCATAATTCTCCATGGCGTCTACTTTTAGGGTTGCACCGGCTATCCAGTTTCTTGTCCTTGCTTCTGCCATATTTGCTCTTCCCAATGGACCCACTCATCGCGACACCGCTTTTGCAGCTGCCAAGGGCCAGAGTTATGATTATGTTATCATTGGAGGAGGCGTAACGGGTCTGGTTGTCGCAAATCGCCTCAGCGAAGACCAAAGCAGTATGCTCCATACGTCCTCGATTATTCGTCTTTCGACATCTAACGTGACCCAGAATCGGTCCTGGTCATTGAGAATGGCTACATCGACGACGCTCCCGTCACCAGTATTCCCTACATGGCTAGCATACTCAACACAGCCGATATGTACCCTATGAAGTCTGCACCTGAGCCCTGGCTCAACAACAGCGTCTGGGACGTTCGTGTGGGCAAAGCTGTCGGTGGCGGTTCGGTAGTGAATGGAATGCAATGGGATCGTGGATCAGACGCTGACTACGACGCGTGGGAGAGGCTTGGGAACAAGGGGTGGGGTTTTGCCGGCTTGGCCAAGTACTTCAAAAAGTCCACGCACTTCACACCACCCTCGGAGTCATCCCGAGATGAATTTGGCATTACATACGATGCATCCGCTTACGGAAATGGTCCGGTACAACTCACTATCTCAAGCTTCCAGTTTCCAGATATGAAAAATGTTTTCAACTCGTGGAAAGCCGAGATGGTGCCCATGCCGAAGGAAGGATTTGCAGACGCCGTTGGAGCATATTGGACGCCAAACTCAGTTGACAATATAACTGCAACACGGTCTGATGCTAGGAAAGCATACTACGATCCGGTCTCTACGCGCTCGAACTTAAAGCTGTTGACCGGAACTAAAGCAATCAAGATTCTCTTTAACACCCAACAGGGCAACCTAATAGCTAAAGGCGTGAGTATCACATCTCGTGCCAATTATAGCGCCGCAGAGGTATACGCCAAAAAGGAGGTTATCCTTGCGGCGGGCGGAGTCTTCACCCCACATCTCCTCATGGTGTCCGGCATTGGCCCCAAAGAGGTGCTCGAAGCAGCAAAGGTTCCCGTCAAACGCGATACTCCAGGGGTGGGCTCCAACCTCCAAGATCATGTGCCGCTATACATGGTATTCAATTTGTCCAACCAGGCCTTCCCCAGTCCAACTTCGCTCCGCACCAATGCAACCTTCAACGCCAGCGCTGCAGCCCAGTATGCGAAATACCGGACCGGGCCGTACACACTTGGCTGGGGCAATGCACTTGCCATGCTATCCTTCCAGCAGTTTTCGCCGAAGGCGAAGTCCATCACGGCGAAGATTGGCCAGCAGTCCGACCCGACTAAATATCTGCCCGCGCGTTACTCCAAAAACAAGGCTCTCCTGGAGGGCTTCAAAAAGCAGCGCGAAATACTGATTGACCTCTACTCCGCCAATGGATCGGTAGTGGGAGAAATGCCGATTCAACCATGGGGCCGTGCGGCAGTTGCGAATCAGAAACCGTTATCTCGAGGAACGATTACACTGAACAATACGGATCCTCAGGCATTTCCAATTGTGCAGTGGAACGCTATGCAAAATCCTATCGACAGAGAAGTCATAGCTGAGCTCGTTCGCTTCAATCGAAGGCACTGGGCGCGCGCCGAGCTCTCGCAGTACAAGCCTGTCGAAAACGTTCCTGGCGCGCAGTACCAAACCGATGAGGAGATCATCGACGCCGGTATAAGAACCGATTCCCTCCAGCCGAGCTTTTCACATATGAGTGGCGGGGCGGCGATGTTGCCGGAGAAGCTGGGCGGTGTGGTGGATTCGGAGTTGAAAGTGTATGGTGTGGAGGCATTACGCATTGTAGACGCGAGCATACTGCCGTTAATTCCGAGCAGTCATTTGCAGGCCACGATGTATGCGGTTGCGGAAAAGGCGAGTGATGTTATTAAAGGACGTTGAGGGTAGAAATGATGGTAAAGGTGCTTAAAAATGTGCTTCTTGAGACGACGTAGTGAACCCCATTTTATTATCAGTATTGTAAACAGTGACCTCGAACAAGCCATACATTGTACTGCTCGATATCGATAAGGTGCTATACATTCCACCACATCACAGCCTTTTGCAGTCCGTCTCGTTGTACTTTGACTATCTCGAAAAGCACGGCATTTGTCCAAACATGCAGATGGCTTCCCATAAGAAGAACGACCATTTTAAGCTTGGAACGCTTGTAGCAAATACCTCGACAACAGACAATGATGAAATCGTTGACGCCTTGGGCTTTAACACTATCATAGGTACCTGTGTCTCTCTACGGAGCTTACCCGTTGCTTATGAGGAATGCATTCACATCGAAAGTTACGTGCTCCAAATCATCATAGGTCTTGGTAGCGATCCGTATTCTCTCAGTATTCACATTTACACTCTAGTCAGTTTCGCGAAATCTACATCTCATGCCCATGTATCTAACAGCTTGATCAAAGAATTGATTAAGGAATCCTGTCGAGGATTACTGTGGGACCTCGACAGTATGAATTCATGATCATTTGGCTCTGCTATTCTTTTAAAGACTGTTTCGCTCTAACAGCTAGCGGGAATGCTTGGAATATCTCCCAGACCGTCGCCTTGTACATTTGCAGAATCAAGCAGCCAGCCACACGATATGGACTCCCCATACACTGTCTACACACTAATCCTACCACCGCATCCTGAAACATCGGGCAATTCGCCCACGCCTTCTCCCAGTATCTTAACTCGCCATCATTGTGACTAGAACTCAATGTTTTGATAGTCGGCGAATTATCAAACAATATTGTTCTGGATAAACCGGCGTGGATTTACACCCCTCAGCCTTGTTTCGTTAAAAGCTATCAAAAAGACTTTACGAATGCACTACCGTTGTCGGAATTTCGGTTACCCGGGAAGGAGTGGGATACTTGGTGCCAGATTTGGACATTCTTCACTACGATGTCATTTGTGACTGGATGGGAGGCCATTCGGATCGGTCTTAGGATATCAGATCTCGGGATGCTATGGAGTGGGGAAAGAGTAGCCCACTCGAACGGAATCGTTACGGTAACAACCATGGCTGTAAGTGGCCTACAGGCATAGCACCTAATCTGGCAGTACGAAGTCGGCGAAACGGATCCAGAGGGGCGTTGGTACAAGACACTGGCGCTTTCAGTATGACATAATACGTACTGAACCCCACTAGGTCAACTGTGCCGACCTCGAGCCCCATCCTTCAGTTTATTTTCCATGCGGATTCAAAGGTTCAGGTCACTTTGAGCATGTGCGGGCATTTAGCAAAGCAAACTGGATATTTTGGCGTGCTACTACACATTGCTTAATCAATCTCTAGAACGTGTTTTGGCGATGGGAACTACAACCGCCTTGCTTTACAACCCACACACGAGGTCAAACTCATAGTTTCGGGAATCTCACGCGAAGAAACTGATTCGGCCATGCAACATCAACACCTAGCTTCCACGCAACCTTGAGCACCCACTCCGGCTCCCTCATAAACTGCCTCGCGACTAGAATAACATCTGCCATCGGCTCCTTTTTATCGTGTGCGTCGGTCATTTCCACCGCGGCTTGGGCTTCCTTTTCGATCTCGGAAGCCGCATCGCCCCGCCGGACAGCACCACCCTCTTCGAGAATATCTCTTGCCTGTTCCGCTTCGGTGATTAGACCCACTGCACCAATGAGCAACTGTAACCCCTCCTTCTTGACCTCGGAACGAATACGTGATGCGATGCGTGTTTGGTAGTCTTTCGAGTTGTACATCAAAATCGTTTGATCGGGGTGATTGCCTCCACTTGAGACATCAAGTAGATCAACACCCAGCCCAGGAAGAAGTTTGGCAAGCTTGATCGAGCTCTCCACGTCCCAACTTCCGTACTTCTTTCCCAACTCCGTCTCTTCCATCCATTCCGTCGAGCTGATCCGTAGGAACAACGGCATTGTCTCTGGAATCACCTGTCGGATCGCCTTCGTAATCTCTACAAGCAGCCTCGTCCGATTCTCAAAGCTACCCCCGTACCTATCCGTCCGCTGGTTCGTAATCGGACTCAGAAATTGATGAATCAGATACCCATGCGCTGCATGAATCTCAATAACATCAATCCCCGCTTTCACCGCCCTCTCAGCCGCACTCGCCCAATCCTTTACTAACCGCCCAATTTCCTCCTCGTTCAATGCACGCGGTGCCCAAAAACCCCCACTCCCATTAGTAGACGCTTTGCCATCCCAAGTCCACTCCTCACCACCCATCGGACCCACAACATCATTGGGCCAACCACCAACGTCCTCCGTAGCCTTCACACTGACCTTCCTCCCGGGCGCCCTCATAGCCGCCCAAGGCGGCGCCGTACTAGCCTTCCTTCCCGCATGGGCAAGCTGAATCCCACTGGCACCACCCTGACTTTTAATAAAATCACTCACCCGCTTCAGCGGCGGAATTTGACTGTCGTTCCACAGTCCCGGACAATTTGGCGAAATGCGACCATATGGTTGGACACCCGTTGCTTCTACAAAGACGAGTCCTGCGCCTTTGAGCGCGTAGTGGCCAAGCGTGGCGATATGGTAGTCTGTCAACGCGCCGATTTGAGGACCAGAGGCGGCGGTCGAGAATTGGCACATGGGGGCTACTTGAATGCGGTTGCGGAGGGTGGTGCCGCGGATTGTGAGTGGCTTGAAGAGTGTGGGGATGGATTGTTGGGTGGAGGGATTGGGAGTGCCTGGTGGGACTAGATGTTGTGGTGTGAAGTAGGGGAGGTTGGGGACTCCCGGGTTATCGTTTATGGGGGCCATTGTGGATGAGGGAGAAAAATGATTCCAGGCGGTCTAGTCGGGAATTGACGTTAGCGTTGAAGGGATTGTCAGCGTTAGTCTTCGAGTGAACGTACCCCGACCCTCCGAGTCCACAACCACGCTTTGAAAATTTGAGATTTTTTGCGAAGTCGCTTTTATACTCCTTTTCAAGCACGCCCTTCTCTTCTCGGTAGAATTTTATTGATTTGTAAGGTACCCGAAATAAGGTCCTACGTGCCGAGGTACGAGATCCCGCTGCTCGTCTTTTCCTTTTGGGGTTAGCTTGCACCCAAGTCGATGCTTTCAAAACATCCGCTCTTCTAGAGGACCTTATATATCTAGGAAGTGACGAACGGGGTAAACAGTGTAAAATTGGACATATGGGACGAAGGATAGAGGGCCGGATCAACAAGTCTTGCGCCACAGGAGTCAAGGACCAAAAGAGACCAGGCTAGACGTCCAGCCCATCGATTTTCGAAGAGGCGTGTGCTCACTGATCATCCTTTATCATAATCCGTTTTCATACACTCTACATGCACCTCCGATCCTTAGTCTCTCTTCTCATCTAGTTCTTCTTACTCTCAGCACCTTCCTTCTGCATCCCCTCACACCCCACCAAGTTCCCTGCCTTCTCCTCAATTCCTCCAAAGCCCTTACTAGAGTCGCGCTGCTGACCCGCAGTCTTCATTGCGTCGACGGCTTGCTCCTTGTCTTGCGCGCCCGATGCTTGCCATGCTTGGGAACCGGTTACGTTGCCGATAGTTTGCTGGGGTAGCGTTAGGTGGTAGTATTGAGTAGGACACGATGAGGATGTGGATGATGGTAGATTGAAAGACAGAGAGAGGGGAAAGAGAGTATATTGTGAGATCGTGTAGGGATAGGAGACGTACTTCGGCGGCGCCTTTGGCGTATTGCGCATGGCTGGCGACGAGGCCAGGTGTGTTCTCGTTGGAAGACATATTGAAGGTACTTTGAACCAAGATAGGGCTTTTAGGTTTGATCGTTCAATGATGTTGGTGTGTCTGATGTGTGGTTTCGAGGGTTGCCGCTGTTTATGAACACGAAAGATGCCGATGACGTCACTATTCGAGCATCACATGGACCAACAGGCATCTCCAACGAGACTCGGTATGTGTAAAAGCGACTATTTATTAAAGGTAATTCTGACTGGATTATAGAGAGCTTTTGATTGAGAATGAAGGCAAATTTAAGTGCTCTGCCCCTCCGCCCATATTTCCAGCTGTCTGTCTCGGGTTCGGTGCGCGCATTCGATGGTTGATCGCGCGCGAACGAAATGACCATCGGCGATAAGCATTGCCACATTGTTTTGAAGCCTGAGTCAAGCTGTAGATTTAGACGCACAGATCTGAAGGAAATATGCTAACTTGTAATAGGTAAGTGTATCACGGGATCAAACCATGGAAGCTTTCTTGGCCTTTCTCACTTCTTTATTTCCCTCTCAGCTCTCCTTTCCATCACGTCGTCCCAGCCGCTACCCATGAGAAGTCCTTAGTTCGGCCATCACGCTCGTTCGTTATAAAGCTGGAGTGAAAATGACAGCGTACGACGAGCTTGCAGAGACTAACAGTGATGATGTATGCCGCGCTTGGGTGCGCAAAGTCATCGACGCCAAGGATGAAATCGTGGCTTTCGTTGCCAGCCGCTTGGGTGGCGGTCCAGGGACATTCATTGGTTTCTTGAAGGGCTCATTCAATCTCAGCCTCCGTATCGGATTTGGCGATAGACGACAGAGCGCTCTCATTCGGTTCGCAAAGCCAGGCCACTCAGCGTAGCGGGCCGAAAAGATCACGAACGAGGTGCGCTCTATAGAGTACCTTAGCAAAAACACCACGATTCCCCTTCCTCATATACGCAGTTAGGGTTTAACTGAGGAGAGTCCACAACAGCTAGGGCCGTTTATCATCATGGATTTTATCGACGGGACGCGTTTATCGACTGTTCTAAAGCAACCAACAAAAGACGACCAGGAGGACGTGATTCTAAACCCAGGTATTGATGACGCAACACTCGACACCATCTACGACCAACTCGCCGATTATATACTTCAGCTTTCTCGGCTTAGTTTCCCATGTATCGGTGCTATATCGAAGGATCACGCGTCGGACACATGGTCCGTTACCAGGAGACCGCTCACATACAACATGAATGAGTTAGCAACCTCTACAAACTATCCTATCGATCGATTTCCCGCTGCACTATTCGACCGTGCAAGCGATTATTTCAGATCAATTGCAAACGAGCACCTAATTCATCTTTGGACCCAGCGCAACCTTGCTAGCGATATAGAAGACGCTCAGAAGCGGTTCATCGCCCGTCATCGGTTCGCGCAACTCATTCCAAAGTACTGTATTGAGGATACTGGACCGTTTAAGGTGTTCTGCGACGATATGCAACCTTCAAACATGCTTGTCGATCCAGATACCCTCCGTATTACTGCTATACTCGATTTTGAGTTTACAAACAGTATGCCTGCACAGTTCGCGTACGACCCTCCCTAGTGGCTGCTATTACTAGGGCCGGACATGTGGCTCGAACGCTACAGCTTGAAGGAATTCTTAGCTCGCTATTTGCCCAGGATGGAGCAGTTCCTACTAGCGTTAGAGCAAGTAGAAGGAAAGACAGCTTCAACTTCGCAGCAGCCTGAAGGGCCACGCCTCTCTGTTCGGATGCGTGACTCGTGGAGGGCTGGGCGTTTCTGGTTCAACTATGCAGCAAGGAAGAGCTTGGATGTCGACGCCATCTATTGGAACGCGTTGCTTGAAGACGGTCCTAGTGTCGATTTGCTCGACGAAGAGACACGTGCGGAGATGGAGCCGTTCACACGAATGAAGATGGACCAACTGAAGGCATACAAAGACGATTGTATGGCTCGCTTCTCTGAGAAAGCGTCGGAATGAGTGCAATTATCTTCCCAGTCTGTGCCGTTATTTTCTAGCCACCAAAGTCAAAATATCCCTCACGACTATGATCAAAAGTTCATACAGAGGGGCATGTGACAAAGATTTTACTAGTTTAATTGTTGGAGTACTCAGTATTTTAGCTCAGTGTTTCTCAGTCCTCGAGCGAAGGGATGGGGCTACTCATATATATGGGATAGGGCAGCTTGAAGATTTGGCAAAATAAAGAATGGCTGCCTCTTATGTGATTCCAAGTAGAGGTGCACAGGATCTTGATCATTGATAAGTTAAGAGTGCAAAATCGGAAGTACCGTGTCATCGGCAACTGCATTAGCACAAGCCGACTCTAACTTCAATCCCCAGCAACGACTTAGACATCCTCAAAGAAAAAAAAACCCCCCCTTTTCGCACGAGCTCCCCTAGTGCTAGCACTTGTCGTAGACAAAAGCTGCCTCTTCCCGCATGAGACTCTGCATCTCTGTTAGAGCATCCGGACCATACGGAATCGGCTTCTTAGGAGGTCGTAGAGCTTCCTCCGCCGCGCCCGCGATCCTTGGAATCATCGGCCGCCTTCTTCATTACCTCTTCTAACTCCCGCTTCTTCTTTTCCTCCTCCCGGCGTTTCTTGGAGTCATCGGCTGCCTTCCGCATGAGCTCCTCCTCCTCTGAATTGGGGACTTTGACAAAGCTGCCGCTGTCGGTCATTTCGGTGTTTGGGATGCGCTTGCTTGTGCTGATTGGGATAAAGAAGCTATTGATATTACAAAGCGGAAGAGATGATGATTTCTAGATGCTTAAGTTGGAAGTCAGAAATGTTGCTCGGTAGGTATAGGAATATATCAAGCGCACAGCAAATAGGCAGCAGCTTTTACCAGGGCGATAGCGTGGCCCCGATTAATCTAGTCATTGGCTGTTGTCCTTCCACATGGGGAACCTTGTAAATTAAATGTAGCTTATCCTCCCTGCAATAAACTCTGGCTGAAGTGAGAGGCCGGCATCGAGGAACATGTCATAAATCACTCATAGTTGCATGAACACCGCTCAAAATATGTAATTCCATAACGAGGCTCGCACGGTAATCACACAGGGTGTATGGAAAGTGTGCGATGCCCTAGTTCAAGTGCTGCCTTAGCACCAATACCAGACTCGGATTCGACCTCACCTTTAGAAGCCCTCAATTTTGCACCTGCAGATGGTTGTCTTCCACCCAGTAGAGACCACACTCAACACCCAACATGAATCATAATAATGTTAGCTGTTATTTGACAACGGAATATGGGCGCTCTTCCCTCTAAATAAAAACTAATCAAGTTGGTTGCACTGTGGACATCCGGCAGTGGCCCCAAAAGGTCTAGCGAGAAAGAAAGCTTTATCTTTACAGTAGTACCTATAAACCCCGAGCTGCGTAAGCAGTGTGAGGCTAGTAAGAAAGGAACGCATCGCAACTTCGGAACTAGGGAAGGAACGACTGCAGAGGATCTGATTTCTGCAAGACCACAGTGAAGAACACTACAAGACGGGCTTATACGAAGCTCAGATAAGTATCTACTCAGCAGTTGAAAATGAGGTATCATCTGAAGCCAAGCCGGCGTCCAATCAACCCTATCGGCACCCGCCGCAGCGCGACAAAAGATTCTACGATAAGGAATATTCTCGTAAAAGCATGTAAAAAATAAAAACCAGAACACCAAACAATAGTATGTATGGTGTCTGACGGTAAATATCGCCATCTCCACCACGTATAGAGTCCGAAAAACCACTCGGCTTTATCAGTATCCATGAAAAGGTCCAGATATCTAAATCGATAAAAAACAGAGCCGATAGAGTGGCGGCGCGGCAATACCAATCTTAGCGATTTCCGACAATAGCCTCTCCTGTTGGCGTCGGAAAATCGAACTTGCAGGTAGACAGTTGAACGGCACCGTACAGGACAGGGAGGGCCATAGAAAGAAGAATGAGGACTCGAATCGGCCAGATGTCTCGAATAAACTATATAAAATAGAATGCGTCCACGTTAAAGGGAAGTCTAAGTTGTTTCTGCCCTTGGTGAAACCCTTCTCTTTCATGGATGTGTTGAAAATCAAGGGTCTCAACGGTGTACGCTTGCTCTCCTCGACATGTACGTGGTCGAAGAGAGCTTCGAACGCTTGAAATGGTTCAAATTCCGGGGTTTCCGGACAGCGACAAACTGTGAGTGACTTTGAGGGAGAACGGCATAATGAAGTTGTTATATTGCTCTATCCTTCTCAATGCTGGGCTTCCAGGGCTTGTCTGTTCTGTTTTGGTAGTGACCAGTCGGTTCGGCGAATTGTCCGTCATCTGATAAGGATAATTTGTAGATTTCTCCAGCTTGTATAGGGTAAATTGTCTTCTGAACCAACAGCCCAAGGGCAATGTCCCAGGATGGATCATATACAATCTCGGCGTCGAGCACATCAAGAGGCTTCTGTATCTTGTATGTCAGTAAGTGAGCAGGAATCAGTATTGTGGCGAGTGCCCTCCGGCCTAGCGACGTACATACCTCAAATTAAAAGGCATATAGGATGATGGCACAAACAACGTAGACCATGGTACGGGCCTCTAGCAACGCTAGAGAGAGACTGTAGGCGCGCCTAGTGAAACATTGAATAGCCATTCGGGAGACTTGTAGTAACACCAAAGCCTTTTGGATATGATCGGCTTTGCTCCTAGCATTGATTTTGAGCTTGGTGATATAGACCCAACAGTTGAACTTGGTCGGGTCAAGAACCCTTTGGGGGTTGAGAGGGACGCTCTGATCTGGTGTCTGTCCGGCAAAGAACATGTCTTTACGGTCCTCAGGCATGCGCGTCCACTCGGGTACACGTCAATATCATGACGACTCAGGAAGCGAGAGATTCTCGAGGCCTCTATTCGCGCCCCGTCCATGACCACAAAAAAAGCGTATTCCATGCTGAAGTCGAACTGAATGGTCAGCAAGCAGGCTCGCGAGCGAAGATAATAGCCTGACCTCTTTATCCGCAGTATCACTACTAGCTTGAGGTTCCTTGATCTTCTTTCTGAATCGATATGCCTTAAGGAACTGGGCAGCTGCGCTGCATGGAACGAGTTCGGGCGCTAGGAGCGCTAGAAGAACCCATAGCGTCTTGTTCCATAACAAACTCAGCCGGTCCTCCTTTTCGGGTACTTGAGATGGATAGCGGTGTAGATGCAGGCAACCATGGTCAGAACGTAGCTCTGGAGGATTACCATTGTCCCTCGAAATTCAGAGGCTGACATCCGGCATACCCATCGCCTGTAAGAAGGACATATTGTGCTTGTTGGCCTCGATTAGGGACCATACTCGGTCGCCATAATCAGAGCAATCGTCAGAGGCCATGCTGTTCAGAAGCTGCAGTCGTGCGAAAACACGGATATCGCTGCCTCAGCGGTGATACCAACAAGAATAAGAGGTACGAAGGAGCTAGGTGTGCACGTGGTGTGGACAGATGGTAGTCGATAAGATAGAGAGGTAATGGTGGCTGAGCCACAGAGGCAAACGATGGCTGAGCTGTGAACCAATCGCCACTGAGCCCGCCCCCTCATCACGTCGACGGCGAACATTGGCGCGACGCGTGTAAGCCGCGAAATGAGCCCCCATTCTTTTATTTTGTTATGATTCCATCCGGAGACACTGTCTTAGGCCGCGATTATTGAGATGACATTCTTGCCCAGCTTCGGTGCGCCAACGTCACAACTCACACAAAACACCGTCCATATACAAGGGCGCCAAGCCATGCATACGAACTGGGAGATTGCCCTGCAACTGAGGCATAGGATCGTAGTCCGAAATTTCGCGATCCAGCGTCATATCTTGCAGTGGAGCTCTAGACACGGGCACTGTAACTGTCGTCGACTTCCACGCAGAGTCTGTTGGCCCTTACCGAAGCAATGTTGGTAGTTATCTCCTTCTCCCACGATGCCGGTTGAGCCCCAGACTATGCTCTCCAAGTGCGGACATTGCGTGTGTGACTTCAGATACTGGAATAGTTTAATGATAAAGCATTGGGCTCGGAAAGCATCGCGGGTTTCTGTTCGAACGATAACATGCTCACCATCATCGTTAAGTAGATCTACGGGTTGGCGGAGATGCAGGATACGGGAGTTCCGGAAAATTGCGCAGATGTTCCTGTAAAGTGTTTGTCAGTCTACTAGCATGGTTGCCGTTACGAGTCCCGGCATGAACCTACCATTAGACCCACTAAATTTTCTTCGGCTCTGAACCAAGGAGGCTCACCACGGCTCACGCTCCGCAGTCAGACAGGCACGCCGGGCTGCAGTAACCGTGGTGAAGATGAGCAAATAAATATGAAAATCTGGTAATCGTAAGAAGGGGATATACTCGATCGCTCGTCATCTGTTCTAAACTCCCAGTCCCACTCGCAGATCGGGTCGTATTTTGAGAAGGACTCTAACGAGCCGTTTAATGGTAGGGGTCTCACCATCGCCAACGACCCACAGACCCGTCCAGCGGAGATGCAGACTGCAAATGCAGCGACAGTATGACATACGCTTCGATAACATGCCGAGGACCGGTATCATTTCTGGCTTTGTAGGATATTCGTTTACGGCTAGATCCACGCAGCCGTGTGATTCGCGCCAACTCTTCAGTCAGGCTCCACAGACCTGCGCAGTCGAAGAGAATCCGATGTGTAAGCGCGGTAGGATCGATCATGTGAAGGCTGACGGTAGATAGAAACAAGATCGAGTCAATTCGGCTTAGGGCGAGCTTTCTTGCTTTGGGAGGGTAATGGTCATGTGGACTGAATAAACCATCCACGGGCCTGAATCGCCTACCCGTCCACGTCTGTTCCGAGGTAATTGTAGATGCTTTAGTTGATGCAGTCGGGATTCTTCAAGGTTTTAAGAAATCGAGCAAGAGGCGTACTTCGTTTCGTGGCAGACGAATAGAAGCGCTGAGTATCTGTTGTACGGGGACGGCAAGCTCCATGGACTTGGCTGTAGTGATTCTCAGGTAGCCTAGTGATTGTTGATTAGCTCTGAGAGGATCCACCAACTTTTTCCCTGGTGCGTCGCTCCATATGTGTCTATGGCGGTTGGGTTGACAGATGCCGTTAAAGAGGAGCGTCATGAACTGTGACTGACCGGAAGGTGCGTAAGCCATTTGTCGGAAACAAGCGAGCACATAGTGTGTCCTGGATAGCATCCGGCTCCCGCTCAAAAACAACTTCAACAGTCGTCTAACGCCCAAATTTTCTAACGGAAGCTTCTGGTGTGAGGTAGGCATTGCTCAGTGTTAGAGCCCTTGTGCGGCCGAGGTACTTGTCTGCGCCTTGACCGGCGCAATTTAGAAATTGACCAACACGATATCTCTCCTCGAGGTTGATTCTAATATTGGCGTAGAGGCGCTCCATGGAAATTTGTGCCAGTCAAAAGATATGGCGTGGCCTTGGCATGTCATAAGGACACCGAGGATGTCCGAGCTTCGTTCGTAGCTAAAATCGCCGGGGGTTTCCCCGCATCCCGCTCCATCAATTTTCTACACCTCAATCCATCATCGGCCCAGTAGCTTCATATCAGCTTTGAAGCTGAAGGGAGATCTGCTCGTTGCCATGGAGTCGTCTTGAACATGTCTTTCGGCTAGTTGCGGTTCGCCATGGCCCTCCCACTCCCACCCGCGTCCAACCTCCGAGCCATCCTCCTCGTCACCAAGTCGCGCTCCCTCGGTCCCCGTCTCGTGTTCCACTACCCACCAATCTCCCCCTCGGCTGCCGCCCTTACAGCCACCAAAGCACTCGCGTGGTTTGGCAATGAGACGTCTACGGCCAGTGTCGCCTCGGATGGCTCGAGCAGCGACTGGGACAGCAGCACCGAGAACGAGGGCGGCGAAGATGACCTCGAGGTCGACAGTCGGACAAGCGGAGGCCGGACCTCGGGCAGAACTGTGACAAGTCATCGCGAGAAGGAAAAGCTGAGGCCGGGCGCGGGCGGCGCGTGGGGCAGGCAGGAGAACATTGATGAGGAAGATGCGGACCTTGGGGGCGGGGAGAGAGGGAAGGTGAATGGGAATGGGAAAACAATGGGTGCGGATCGGGACTGGGACACTGTGTTAGGGTTCAAGGTCGATGCACTGGAGAAGATATTGTGTCCGCCCAAGGCCTTCAATAAGAGGAAGTTTGAGCTTGGCGTTGAGAGTATCGTCTTCGTTGGTGCGCCCATGTTTGTGAGGGACGATGGGCTGTGGAAGAAGCGGAAGAAGAGGCGGAAGCGGTCCGCGGAGGAGAGAGTGCAGAATGGGGATATGCTGGCTAATCTCACAATCAGCGAGTCGGATGAAGACGCGGACTCACAAGAAGAGAGAAAGAAGAAGAAAAAGGAGGACGAGTTCGCCTTCCCACCAGGTTTCGAGCCGGGCTACGGTCACGGGCTCATGTCCGGAGCAGCATCAGGCGCCGCGTCCGAAGCTGGATCAGACACCAGAAGTAACTCAACCACCAACGACAACCCTGACATGACCATGTTCAACGTCGTCTTCGTCCTGAATCCACCTGCACTGGAATATCAGCTGCGAACAAAAGACATGTATGACAATGTCACCAAGAAGTACGCCAAAGCGCTCAAGTACGAACAAGCCCGCTTCCAATACGTCTGGAAAGAGTCGAAGCGAATCATCGACATCAAGCAGCGCGCTAAAGAAAACGGAGAATCACTGTCAGGAACATGGCGCAGGATTATCAGCACTTCTCCGTTGGCGAAATCGTTGGCCACGCTGTTCGAGGCTATATCGAATGACAAGATTGCGCACATACATTTCGACGCGTCGTTCAATACCTCGTTCCAGATACCCCAGGCAGATTCGACGCCCTACCTCCCAAATGCTCTAGAACCGCAAATGCCAGGCCTCTGGCTCACGACTTCGAACGTGGTCATCAACGACGATAACGACGCACCCATGACGCAACATGCCGCACTTCTCCTCCTAGAAGACCCGGAAGTAATCCTCAAAGACATCCAAGGCGACAAGGGCAATGCATCAGCGCTAGCCTACTACATCCGCAACATCATCCCCACGAAATCCCTGCTCAAGATCTCCAATAGACACAACATTCTAGCGCAGGATATGGAGTTCATAGCTGGTCATCTTGTCTACTGGCGCCGCGCACGTTTGATCGCACCCCTACATCCGGGAGATACATACATCGTCTCACCCAATGCAGACATGTCAAATATCCAAGCCGCCATGCTCGCATACGCCACCCGCTTCCCCACACTACCCAGCTTCCCCAAGATGTTGAGTCTCCTCTCAGGCAACCCAAAGCCCTACAAGTCCTTCATCCCCACTTCTGAACACCGTGACGCTTATATGGACATTCTGGCTTGGCTCATGCGCGGCGGATGGGTCACTCAGCTGCGCACATTTGCGTGGGTAAGGGTGAGTCCTGAGATTAAAGCTCAAGTGGCGGCAGAAATGGAAAGAGAGGCTGTGATTAAAAAAGCGGAGGAGGCGCGAAAGGAGATGTGGGATAACGAATCGGTGACTGAGTCTCTGTTATCTGACAAGCGGTCAAGCTTTCTATCTGCAGGCTCCGCAGCACGACCGGGCACGCCACTACGACGAACACGACGGGACAGAGAAAGTGAAGATGACACTGGCGAGACAAATATAGTGCTGAGTCCCCGACCCGCGGCGACAGGATGGCGAGGCAGCCCCGCAAGAGCCGCATCCGATGCAGGCAGCGCAAGTTCGGCGCGAACAACCATCGCCTATACATCACAACGCCCCATCTCGCCGTCGCACTCACACTCGCGAGACCCCAAACCACCACATCGCCCCTCCCCACTGCATCTAAGAACGACATCGCCTCCGCGCTCCCACGCCCAACAAACCTTCTCCCCCACATCGCCCAGCCACCGCGACCAACCTCAACCTTCCTCACCACCCTCGCCGTTACAAAACTTCGCCGCGTCGCTAGTCCTCAGTCCACAGAAAGCGTCCTCCCTCGAAGCGCGCTGGCTCGAAAAGATCGGCCAATCTTTCGAAGACGCCGATTTGAGGCAACACTGGCCGATGCTGTTAAGGCATTTAGACGGCCGGCATGCTATTGAGGATATTAGCCCCAGGGAGGGGCTGAAGAGGAAGAGAGTTGCCGGCTTGTTCCATGGGGTGAGGGAAGGGGGGTGGTTGGTTGTCGTGAGGCATTGGTAGAGTGGGGTGGTATCTTTGCATCGTTGTTGCATACTAGAGGAGAGTTTTGCGGAGAGGGTTGGTGTTGAAGCTTGGATAGCCTATTGGATATACGGCTACGTGTACTAACTATATACTAAATAGACGGTGTTATATGCTCACGAGGTACATTTCCGTGTTGATCAGGCTCCATGGGGATCCTCCCTTCTGTATATATTAGTAAAAATAGCATTATAATTATCGCATACAATCACAGGGCCCTAAGAGCAAATTCTTCTGTCTGATTTGCTAACTACTGCGGTATTGTGCTTTACTATACTATATACTTTATTCGCGTCCCTTGACGACTTGACAAAGCCTCTCTGTGCAATTAGTCCGTTTCACACATATTTCACTGAATACATGGTTTGAAGCTTGCACTAGATAGTAAGTAGTGAGTGAATATTGCGGATGTAATTCGAGACGCTACTGCTAGCAGGGAGGGCAGCCGACCTGCAACGGCCATATCCTTGAGAGAAGGCTGGCAATCGTAGCATCAACTGTAAGTAACAACTAAGGACTTTTTTTCTCAGATTACGATCTGACATAGTATCAAATAAATTACCGTTCTAACGTCTGCAATGTCTGTAGATTTGCTTCTAAGATTTGAATTTTTTTTTAGAAGTCATGATACCATGCTCTACGACCACCAGCTCAATATGGTCGCTTATGTAAACCCATGCCCGGCACGCAACTCTTAAGAAACCGATTAAGAATGGCATAGGGATGTTACTGCTTTGCGCAATTTTCACTCATCATGTAATCTCTCCTCCTTCGCCTTCCTGCACGTTCTTTCCACTTCCTACTTCCTGCACTATCTTCCTTTCTGTTTGATCTCTTTCCTTCTTGCCCCCTCTCTTAACACGAAAACTCGTAAAGAAACGTTGGTGGGTAACCGCTAAATCCTGGTAAGACACCCAGCCAAAAGGCCGGCGGCAACAGAGCCTCCAGCAAATCAAAACCCGTTTCCAAACCACTACCAACAGCTTTGTGAATCTTTCAAATCGACCTTATAGATCATGAAACCCAATGAGGCAATCAACCCGCCAATCGGCGTACAGAAATATAATACGCACATCCCCATAAACTTTCTTATCGCAATAAGAACGATCGTTTTGACGGACAGCAGGATCCACAGCAACGGCTTTGTACGATCCTGGAACAGCACGGCAAGACTCTTGATTCCAGCCTTTACGTCATCCTTCACATCCTGGTGGGCGTAGGCTGTGTCATAAACCATCGTCCACACGGTACTCGCAAGGAACAAGCAAAGCACTGCGCAGCTCGTATCTATCCCCACTGACCTTGCTTCAAATCCGAGAATGTCAAGCGAGAACGGCTCCACCCCTATCGCAACAGCCCCCATGATGACTCCCCAAGATAAACAAAATCCTAGCACGAGCTGCAGCGCATGCGCATGCCGCTTTGCACAAGGATAATACCCCATCCCATGATCCCAGGAGCCGCGAACACTGTGTTTCTCTCCCAGTCCGGTGTCATAACTGTCAAGAAAGTGGTTGCCGCGAGCGTCTGGCTCACCGTGAAAATGAAAGCAGCGGCTGGCGTTACAGCCCCTCTAGGAATGGGCCGGTGCCGCGTCCGCTCCACAAGAGCGTCTAGTGGCGCGTCGACTAAGTCATTCCATATATGTGTTGCGCTCGAGACGAAGAAACTGGCGACGAAAATTATGCTCGCTTTTGCAAGAAGAAGGGGTGCAGGAGAGTGATGGATGATCGCTGCGGAGAGCAGGCCGAAAAGTTGTGGGAAGTAGATTAGAAACAGGCAGGCAGGCGGGATCAGTCGGGCTAGTTGAATGTATGGAATCCATAGCTCTGGGAAGTGTCGTGTTATTCCCTTTTTCTGGCTTCCGCCGTATTGATAGGCGAGTCATCGAAGAGGTGATTATTTTGTGCGAATGCTGCTGTGCTGGGGGTCAAGCAGCATAAGTATGAGGGCATGAAATCGGTATCGGGGTAATAACCGTTGTGTGAGTTACGGCCACCCGGGATTGATATTATTGTTAATGCTCGAACTATTCAGCCTGAAATTATGCATCTATCGAACTGGGAGTTGGTGATCGTCGGCCTTACAAGGCAAACCACTGCATTATTTCGCTATCGGGGGATCCATGTGGAGGGGACAACCAGGACCTAGCCATAATCAGTAGTCTAGAAAACGTAGAGGGTGCATACAAAGGAAAGGACGCAGGTAATAAATTAAAGTACCTTTTTACCTTTCCGCGAGAGTTTGAACGTGTAGATGGCAGTTAGGCAGGGCGAGATGTGATGAGGTTTAGCTACGAAGGATGACCGAAGGAGGTGGCCGAGCCGAATGCAGCGGCTTTGACCGAAACAAAGCTGCACGTGAATGGGAAAGTATAGCCAAGTGCCGAGTTCCCTAAACAGGCCCTTTCCCCCATGCTCCGGGGCTATGCAGGTCCGGTTCAGAGACATCTCGGAGCGACTCACCTTCAGCTCAGGTTAAAGCTGCCACTACTCAAGTAAGCGCAGGGCTTGAACGGACATCATCTGTTCCAGCCAAGCTTGGTGTACCGCATGATCTCAATAAATCGGTTCAACTATCTAGCTTCACGGTGAACGTTGGTCTTCTGATCAAGTAGTGTAGTTCAGATGCTCCGCGAGAGAAGTGGGTGAAGATGTAGTGAATGTGGCCTCACAGTAAGCTAACAACTCTCCTTACCTGGCTAGAAGACCTTGCCCCATTAAGACGAGCTGAACCAATCGTTAAGATATTCTTCTTGGCACAGTAAATTTTGGTAAGAGAAACGGAATTGCTTCTGACACCCCTGTAGTATAGTACGTGGTTAAACCGTTGTCATCTACGTTGCCCTAGCTTTTCGCAGTATAATCTCCAGCATGTTATCTAGTAGGGAAATTTGTTGTGTACTTTACTATTATTAAATTAATACTGGCTATTTGTACGATAGATCTCTAACTAACTTAATAGGGGTACTAATCAGGGAACCCAGCAGCTGAGCCGCAGCAGCTGAGCCGCAGCAGCTAGAACTGGTCCACAGAGTAACTAAGCGAGCCCGCCCAGCCCGCTCGAGGCTTCTGATTAGACTAACTGAACTGGTTGCGAAGCGGTTTTTGAGGCAGCCGGTTTAACGTGTTCTATCACTCAACCGCCCACATCAGTCATCCGCCCACCCAAAAAACCACCAAAATCGGAAAAATAGCCCCCTGCAGTCTCAACAACGACTTAATCATAAATTCTAAAACTTTATATTTAGGGTTAGGTACCTATTTTAAGCCTCTAATTTAAGTCTTAGAGTAGTAGGTCTAGCCATTATCAAGGTATTGTGGTTTGGCCCCCAATTTCAAGCTGAATTGCTATATCTCTAGAACTACTTAATAAAATACTTCTAGAGTCTAATAGTGGTTATAAAATAGATATAAAAGCCTAAATATAAAGTTTTAGAATTTATGATTAAGTCGTTGTTGAGACTGCAGGGGGCTATTTTTCCGATTTTGGTAGTTTTTTAGGTGGGCGGATGACTGATGTGGGCGGTTGAGTGATAGAACACGTTACGCCCCTCTGCGCTTCATCAGCTGACTAGCTGGTCTAGCGGCGCGGGCTTAGCTGATGGGTAGCCTGGTACTAATGTAGATACTAACGCGTCTCGTACGATTCAAACAATATAAAAACAATAGGGTTCGCGTCTCCAACTAGCATTCTCTACCAAAATTCTTCAGTACTTCAATCTACTTTCCACAACCATCTGCCCTTTTTTTTCCAACTTAACACTACCAAACCCAAAATGCACGCATCATACTTCCTTGCCGCTATTGCACTCATCCTGCCTGCAACATCTGCAGTAGCTGTTCCTGCAAACATCAGGCCAGAGACTTACGAGAAGCGTGAGCTTAAGCCCGATTGCAAACCTGGAGCCTGCTGCCTCTCCATTCATCAAAAAGACTGGTCATTCTATTCATACGCTTTCTTCGACAAAGACGGCTCACGAAAAGCCTTCCAGGAGGGAGAAATTCCCACCAGTAACGACAAGGATGGCCTTAGGACCTATTTGGATACGAATAGGGTGGGGAAAATTGAGTTTACATGGCCTTCAGCACAGGAATCGCGGGATAAACCTCGCGATGCGGCCATTGGCATTAACGTCGACAACCATGGCTTGTATCACACTACTCACTGTAAGTTTATATTCGCTCAAAGGAATGTAAAATCATATACTAAATTGTTCTCCTCTCTTAGCATCATGCCATGTTGGTGGTTGGACTGGAGCAATCTTCGCACAAAGGGGTCGTGGTATAGATTGCAACATCGAATGCTAGACTTACCGACAGAGGTTCAATCTACAGGAGTGGAAATGAGGTTCGAGCTTGCCCGTTGACAAGAACCTTCATTGGAAGGTCCCATGGCCAACTCAGCATGGCTATACTGGCAAGCTTAGAAGAGCTGGTGACGAACTGAGCAAGATGTACCCTATCCTTCTACTTTCACTATAGCCACTCCTTTATCTTGTTTCTAGAGATTTATTTCATAATAATGGCGCTTAGATCTTACACATATGTTAGTCTAATCTATTTTATCGCCCCTGCTAATTTGTACTGATCGTCTCCGTGATACTCCTATTTAAAGTTCCCTCGGGTCCCGGTAGGGCTATCCATTTGTCATTCCCCTTCACTCATCTTCTAGACCAATCGAGGAATGGGGCATTCTCCTAGTGCATGCATGCCTGGTTACACGATTACGCAAAACCATAAATCACGGATTCACTTCATCGTCTCGGCTGTGTGGACAACCTCACGTTCAGGAAGACATAACCCAGTGAAAGAACACTCTCCGATGACTTTTGTAATAACTATTTCCCACCACACCCCCATCGACTCCTTACGACTCCACAATGGCGAGTGATAGTAACGCTTCTTCTTCTACCTTCCAATACCCGCCGAACTCCAGTGCCAGTTGTGTGTCTGGCAACATTAGCAGATCACAGGCTTCACCCTTGTATGATGACCAAAAGCAGGCGGTCAGAGAGACTCTTGTACAAGCGTTCGTAGATCCAGGCACGGCGAAGTTGATGCACAAGATAGTCGGCCCCTGCAAAGAGAACCGGAGGAGTGACTATGCGCGCTGGTAAGCGTAATGTGGTATTAGCCGACTTATTTGCAGGACTCTATTGACCTTAAATGTAGTGGTGCTGGTACGGTACCGGCTCAACAGTCAAACGATGGCAGGATCGCATTCTAAATGGAGAGTGAGCATCTTGTGCAAATTGGACACAACCGTCTACCGTTGAGCTCAAGGGACGAGCAAGAGGAAGCTGGGACGTCTTCGTGGATGCAGTGAATTTGGTAATCATATGTTGCATGCACTGGGCTATGAGATAGATATGACAGAAGACAGGATGGAGATAGCATGTCTACCTTTGCCTTCTCAATCAGATCAATGTACGGATCAGCTGCCTCGGTGGAAATATATCGGGCGATCACTAATCATGCACGTGACTCCGTGACATGGACACCAAATAGAATCAGCCAGAGCGACAATCAGATATGTCGTGGCCCATTGTAATTAGCCGACCTGCAGCCGAGTCAAAAAGCGGCGGTTGAATGCTAATCACGCTATCACGTGTATGCGTGAAGGATATGGAACCTTGGCAGCACTGCTCCCATCCATTCATCAATTCCACTCTACACTCTACACTCCGCCAACCAGCCTGCATCCAGTAATGAGCGCATCTCTCTCTCCGCGGCTGACGTCGCTGCCACCTAGCCCCGCGCGCTCCCACACGACCCCTCAAGCGAATTTTGCTGTCGCCGCACCGCCCACGCCCAGCCCCGCTCACGGTATGTTATCCCCCTCGGTGGACCACATTATCTACCTCATAAAGGTTGTTGTCCCGAGAGGCGGCCTCGCGGGGCTGAGCCTGGAAGGGCGGCATCGGCGTAATTGTCCTTTCAGCTCGCCGAAGGTGTCTCGCCGAAGGTGTCGGCGGTATCACGAAGCGTTATTGCGCGGCCACGCCCACGTAGCTCGTGGAGAAGTGCGACGCTTTGTTGCTCAGCGAAGAGAGGCGGGCGACCAAGCGCGCCAACCGTGAAGACACTATCTACTGCGCATCATCTCGCCGGGCCGCGTCGTTATCGTCGCCTCGGTCTATTTGTTTGTCTGGGGTAGAAATTGGTCTAGAAGAATAACATCGCTAGCGCCATCCACCCAGCTTCCCGTTCTTGGGGACCAAGAAAGATTATAGTATATGGAGAGGCTTTTGCCAGCCACAAGGCAGGGGAGATCGCGGTGGAGATTGGACCAGGCGAGAGGGATCCGCCAAGGCCTGATACTAGCCAAGTGGAGATGAACGCTGTGTTTGTTACATACGATTGGTGACAAGTGCGGTGGAAGGCTTCCCCACATCAAGCGTCCTATTGACGTGTTCTTTGAATATATGTACATGGGCAGTAGCGGTATTACCTCACAATTGCTTTTGCCAATTTATGATAGACTTCTAGGGTCTAACACCAAAAATCGTACCTATCCTTCGCCAGCAGCCTTTATGGTTCCTTTTGCAACCAGCTAAATCCAGCTGTCGCGTACCTCGCCCACACCAGGTTCGTGGTATTAGGCGAAAGTATGTGTACAAGATCAATACTGCGGCTGTTGCACTAGATGCTATCGGCCTCTTATTTCGTCTTAGCAAGACCGTTGGATCCGCAAGAACGGAGTAGCATGATCCCGCCGGTTGGTTCAAACAAGTCGGGACTCCTTCGGTGGTTCCTCGACTCGAGCATGTACGCCACGCTATACAGGGACAACTCTAGACGCAGTGCCAAGCAGCCAGCGTCAGCCTTTGACCATCCTTGGTTAGCTGTAGCCCAAAATAGGGTTTCGGGAAGGAGTTAGCACCCGGCAACCCGCTGCCTCACCATTCAGTCAACTCGCAATGCATATATTATCAAGACAAAGTTTGACGCCGAAATGTAGCCTCTCCCCATGACTCCTCCATTGTGTACTTATATCTGTCGCGCGATGCCCTCATCCCGAGGATCGTTTTCGGATGACTCAGGTATTATGATTGGTCCCACTTTTCGCAATTCGAAATCTGAAGTCAGTATTTGACACACTCATCATGTCGCCCGACGAAGCGGCACTAGAGAAGGAATCGCAGACTGTGTTAATTTATTCTTTGTCTATCGTCTTTGTCTTTATTTCCACTATTGCTGTTGGCCTTCGCCTCTACACCCGTGGCAAGGTCCTCAAGAAAGTAGGCTCCGAAGATCTCACCATTGTCGTTGCCCAAGTACTTGCTATTGCGGTGTCGATTGCGACCGTCCTCGGTACGTCGCGGGCCCTTGATTTCGAGAGCACCGGATTTAACCTCTACTGAATAGAGGCTCGATGGGGACTCGGTCGTCATACCCAGTTCGTCTCTCAGGATTCAAGTCTCAAACAACTACAGGTACGTTTCGTCGATCCATTCCTGGCTTGGTTGCAACTCTAAACATGCACAGAGTCTTTATGCCGTCATATTGATGTACAATCCAGCGCAGATCATCACCAAGATCTCCTTTCTGATCCAATACCGACGCTTATTCCCAGGCAAGCGTACCCAGCTAATCTGTTTCTGGCTCCTCATATTCATTATCGTGTGGGGTCTTATCCAGGAGATTATTTCGGGCCTGACGTGCATACCGCTTTCGCTCATCCTTCCGAGTATGACCAGCAAGTGCATTTACACGATGCCCATATGGTATCTCACTTCTAGCATGAATATCGTAACCGACTTTATGATATTCATCATACCGGTGCCCTCGCTCCTCAAGCTACAGATGCGGATGAAGAAGAAGATTCTGCTGTGCGGCCTATTTTGTCTCGGTTTTTTGTAAGTGTCTGCCAATTCCTCGCTCCGTTGTGGTTTAATCTAATGCGCACAGCACCTGCATCATCTCCGTGATCCGGCTCTTCACCCTCCAGGGAGCCCTCGAAACGCCCGATCCACTCTGGGACAATGCGCCGGCGGCATACTGGACAATCGTAGAGCTGAATTGCGGGATACTGTGCGCCTGTCTACCAACACTGCGACCGCTGCTGGCGAAGTTTGTGCCGAGGGTCATGACCACATGGACTGGTACACCGACTAAGACCGGCTCCTCTCACAAGCTCAGCACTCAACAAAAGAAAAGTCGAGTAGGCGGCGAAGATGGTATTTATGTCCAGAAAGAGGTGGAGCTTCATAGTACTACTGAGTTGGCGCCGCATGCGGTGGGATATTCTGTGTCGCTAGAGGACGGCAGTCAGCAGGAAATATCTCATGTTGTAATTAGCTCTTCAGGAGGAACGTAGTGAATAATTATAACGCTACTTTTCAGTCGTATACTGCCAAAACTCGTATGTACAAGCTCCAGGTTGTTGAGCATCGATTGCACTTTTCGGTGGACGCATTAGGACACACTCTGTGATATGTGTGAGAAAAAGCACCTCGAGCCTCATTCGTTCATTTCCAGCGACCCATCTAAGGAAGGACAATGGGGAAGTATGACCTTTACCGCCAGATGCCGTCATGTAGCGGGCGATTAGCAGGCCGTAGTTTTCCCAGTACGTTTTCTTGCAATAGAAATATGTGCCTCAAGCACGAAGGAAGCCTTGCCAATCAACAACACTAAAGTCATTGGTCTTATTCTGTTGCTTCGACAAGGCATATGAGCCATGACGGTAGGGCTGTGTATTAGTGCGCGGAAGTTACGACGAGTTTGTTCGTTCACCTCTTTATGGTATCCTTCCGCAATTCTGTATTGTGATACACCGGGACGAGGACGCAATTGTCCAGCAACCCTATCAACCAGCTTACATCCGGCCCAGTACCTCTCCGGGCCTGGGGTCCCTCAACCTCTTCCCCCGGGCCATAAACGGAATTTTTGACGCCATTTGCGAGGATTACCAATGCTAATTGTATAGAGTTGTGTCTCGCTCCACTACGCCATCGCAATGTCAGGTTATTGAATACTAAAAATTAAATATAGGGGATTATATGGAGAACCTGCACAGAAATAACGGGTGGGACTATTTGAGCCGCCGTGTCAAGCCTGACTAAATCAAAGAGATGTCTTGACTACAAGAGCCGCGCTTTACCAAGTCATTATACTAGGTGAGGAAAGTTGTTGTATAGTCGTGTGTTCTAGCGGTCTATTCTTTGTCCTATCCGCGCAAGTCTAGCTCGGCATTGTGACGCATTGTGTTGATACGGGTCTGCTACATGTATGTTGAGCTCTTGCAGGGTCCGGTAGGCTGTCTCTTGATGTTGTAGCTTAAATTCCTCTCACTAATCACGTCTACCTTGCCGTTTATATATCTAAACCTCACTCTGGCGAAGCGGGCAAGTTGTCACCCACACCAAACCTAAGTGACCAATCGACCAAAGTAGAATGGTGATGATAGGAACTTAAACCGTACCAACAAAGTAACAGTTCGTTCGGCAAATTTAGCGTCCGGACGAATAATGAGGTTCAGGTAAAGTATTACCGATTTACCATGACTGGTTAGATACGCTAACGTAGTGAGGCCAGGCCATTCCTGTAGAATAGAACGATCTGCCGCAGCAAGCCCGTAGGATTGCCCTAGCTGAGGCCGTAAGAGTAGTATCTATCTCATTCCCCGAGTCACAATGTGTTTTTTAAGATCCATGGTACTACGATGCCAAACTAGATGATCGACTTCACCGCGTCAGATCATAAGGTACTAATCCTAAAGGCCTTCCACTGTCTTCCCAGGGTAATATACAGCAGTAGTGAACGATGCTAGGGACGCTCAATCATGTGTATAAGCAACTGTCATCCTTTCTCTGTGAAATGCAAGTAATTTTATAGAGGTTATTACACAACGTTGTCTAATCCTCGCTGTGATCTTATATGGCGGAATGCCCTTGTCAAAGGATCGTAGCCTAGAATACAAATCTTACAACTCCGAGTTGCTCATGCTCATCTCTCAGGACATCTGACATTTTTGAAACGCCCACTGTCCGGATGTATAAGGCACTGATCCCGTGATCCGCCTAGCTCTCCACAGGAAGCGGAAGCCACGCACGCACGGGGGAACAAAACTGCCGTACCGTATTGTGTGCCTTAAAAAAGGAGACCTTTTGTTCGCTTAGCCTTACGCGGTTCCAGTGGGGCGTGTTACCCCGCAGTTTCTAAGTTTGGCCTGCCGGATACGGGGTGGGGCCCGCCGGATAAAGGGTGGCGCCTGCCTGTTGTATTTCGTTCGTCTGGATTTCTCAACCAGCCGGACCTCTGATTATCAATCTACGCCCTTCACTGACACTGTTTCTTTGCCATGACCATACTTCCAGATTCGGTCCTAGGCCTACCGCTCTCGACATGGCTATTGAAGGCGTGTCCCCTCCTCAGTGTTATGTACATTCTGCTATGGATGATCTACGCAGTTACGCTGCATCCCCTCGCTAAAGTGCCGGGCCCCTTCTGGGCATCGGTGACCCGGCTTTGGTACATGTACGAAGTCTACGCTGGCAACATGGACAAAGTGCAGCGAAACTTGCACAAGAAGTACGGTCCGGTGGTGCGAATCGCGCCCAACGAAGTGTCTTCGGCAAATACTGCCGACATACCCAAGATCTACCGCATCCACGATCCGCTTCGCAAAACAGATTTTTATCCCGTCTGGGGCGCACCCCAAATCTCGAAGCAACCGGACCTATTCACCTGCATCGACGAGAAGGAACACACGCGGTATGGAAGGATTGTTGCACCCGTCTACTCGATGACAAATGTGTTGAAGCACGAGGATTACATCGGGAAGTGCACTAGCCTCTTTCTCAAGCGCATGACAGAATTTGCGGACAAGGAACAGAAAGTCGACATAGGCGAATGGCTCCAGATGTACGCATTCGACGTCGTGGGGGAACTCTTTTTCGGTAACATGTTTGGCTTTATGGAGACTAACTCCGATATTGGAGGTTGGATCGGTGCTCTCGACACGCTCATGCCCGTCTTGTGCGTGGTTGCTATTGCCCCGACGTATTATCGCCCGTTCATCATGGGGTCAGCCCTCCTTATCCCGACAGTTTCTAGGGCGTTGAAATCGTTCGAAGGAATCCAGACCGCGGCCGTCAACGTAGTCGCCAAACGCGCAAAAGAAATCCGGGCGGGCACAGCCAATCGCATTGATGTGCTCCAACAGTTCAACAAAATAGTCCGAGAAAGGGGCAATGAGCTGAGGTTTACTCACAGCGAAGTGACTCTTGAAGCTATCGGCGCTATGTAGGTCTTGGAAACCATCCTTTCCACCCCTCCTCCCTTTTATCTAGCGAATATTCCTATGCAAGTGCTAAGATACTAGGATGGCTGGCTCAGATACCACTGCCATCGCTCTTCGCGCTTCCCTCTACTTTCTCATGAAGCATCCGGGAAAACTTGCAAAATGCCGAGAGGAAATTGATCAGCAACGCGCGTACCTCGGCTCGCCAATCCGTTATGCTGAGTCTGTCGCTCAACTACCGTATACGGGTGCCGCTATCAAGGAGGCGATGCGTCTCTTTCCCAGTATCGGCTTGAGCATACCGCGCCACTCCCCTGCCACCGGTGTTGAGCTATCTGGCTACTTCATTGCGCCTGGCTGGCGCGTCGGCTGCAATCCCTCTATTGTGCAGTACGACCGCGCAATGTTCGGGGAAGATGCGGACGAATTCCGTCCAGAGCGATGGCTAGACACCAAAAAGAGGAGGGCAGAGATGGAGAAGGCACTCCTCACGTTTGGAGCAGGAACCAGAACGTGCACCGGGAGGAATATTTCGCTCGCCGAGATTCACACTTTGGTGCCTGAAATTTTGCGCCATTTTGAGATTTCCATGGCCCACGACCGCCCGTGGAAGACGGAGGACTTTTGGTTCCACAAACAAAGTGATATGGTCGTTCATATCAAGCGGCGGACATTAGCAGTGAATTGATGGGGTTAATTTTCATGTAGGGGAAACGTTGGAGCCTGTCATTGTGTAGAATCCTCGACATTAAACTAGTTAGTTGGTGGGCACTACAGAAAGAACGCGAGGTGAGGCTGGTGCGTGCAAACCTGCCATGCCGAACTCTGAGACCGAAAACTTCTCAGACGGCATGGATGCGGACATAAATGGGAGCATAAATTCACTTATGTAATCACAGCGATAGAATTTAAGGAGTTTCACTTCCGCATATGAATTTATCATGACATTTTTCTTACATCAAGCTTCTTCCAGTCCTCAAGCACCCATAGAACAGAACTCCAGATGAATGAGGGCGTCTTCGCTGCCGAAGGCCATTGCAGAGCTAGAGTCAGTTGCAGGACTACACTGAATAACTCTTCCTAGATACCGTAAGTCCATATGGCAGCCTGGATAGCTGTATATCTTGGTCAAGCCGGGCGTCTACAAGAGAAGAACTGCACTGGCGAGAAAAGCATGTCGCCTCGAATGTATAGAAAGATACTCCTGTCTACAGTGGCTCTTGATCCAACGAGTTCTATACCTAGCCGGGCTGTGTCTTCCAACGGGTTGTACTTCGAGCCGTAATTTCTATTTACCGGAAATGATAAACGCATAGTAAATACGATGATATTCAGGCCGAGGAGTCAGTGCTACATACCACTTTCGATTAGATTGCATAGCGTGCTCGATAAAAATGGTGATCATCTAAGGCTAGAACCCAGTGCGGGGAGCCTTGATAGTTTGTGGACATAAGAATGCACCCTCTTCCAGCCATTAATTCCGCACACATTCCCAAAGGTAGCTCTCAACCATCAACCGTACGCATACCTAACCATAGTTTTGCCGGTTTCTAGCTTACACAAGCGTCGTGAAACCAGTCGATCCGAGATAAAGAAGATGATGATGCCTGGGCCCTTGCCCGATTCGGGACTTGACTTGACGAGCAATGTTCGTCAGCCCATAAGAGGTCCTTTATCACTTTGAGAAATGGTTTTCTTAGGATAAGAGCAAAGAGCATGAATGCACCTTGGAAGCAAGTGGAAGGTGAGAAGGAAGGTTTCCTTTGCCCCTTGAAACCGGAAAGGCGTAGAAACGGTTCCAGAACAGGTGGCTTCTTGCCACTCCCACTGCTAATTTCAGCCGTCTGCATGTACTTTATTGAAAGCCCTTTCTGCCGGGCATACTCTTCGCTCATGAAGTTGTACTTCGCACAGTAGTCGCCAAGTGCGTTGGTGAAATGAGCGTGGGCCACACAGCTAGGAATCTCAAAAACCCGACGGCTATGCGAGGATCCTAGAAGCCATGGTATTAGTCGTTACGTTACAGAACAAGGAATGAAGATTGAGTTCAGTTTTTTCATTCTAGAGAGCTTGGGCGCTTACTTACCCATATCTAATTTGCTCGCTAACCTATGGTCGACCTCTACGAAATTATTCCTCCAATATGCTTCGAAGATGGCTACAGATGGAATAGCCACTCAGATTTCAACGCATACTCAGGACTCTGGCTCTCACTTATTTCTTCGATTCGAAATACAAATGGCGGCTAGGATTGGTCCTCCTAATTATATCTGTTTCAAGATGGAGGGTTGTGACTAACGGTCATGACTAATGATCTGTTGAGAGGCTTAGAGGCGATATCTTTTGTGCATTACTGCTCGAGACAAAGGCGAAGTAGCTGTGGAGTTTAAAGAAGGAGTCGATGCGGTTGGTCTTGAGAAACCCAATGGCTAGTCTTCCTTGACATACTTGTTATAGCGAACTCATTGGGAGCGAGCGACACCAAATCCGGAGTACCAATCGTGAATTAGGAACAAGAGTTGATATACAAATACTACATCATAGAGAGGTCCATCATTGAGACAGATACCGGATGGGGACAGCGACAAAAGCCGTCACAGATGGAAGCGCAAAGTAGGCGAACTTGAAGTTTGGTCCTATCGCAACCCGTTAGCGTGATGCAATCATTAATTACGGTTAGCTTGTCTTAACTCGCGGTGCTTGCTCTTCTGTCGCTAGACTTACCCACTTATAAATGTCAAGCCTACTGAAAATTAAAGTCACCTCTCCCGCAGCAACAGCGGTTGACGTGCTCAATGGGTTAATCTTTACAAGCGCCCAATTAGGTGCTTATTTACTATGTTACGGGCCGGACACGTCTTTCATCACTCGTAGCTTAGTTTCGGTAGCGGGTAAAGAGCCCTCAAGGTGGAAAAGCTTTGTCAAAGAGGGAGCCAACTAGGATATTATAAAAGCTCTCCACAACCCTCACGAATGCTCAACATCTCTTATAAGGCACTGCGCCATACCCACTTAGATCTTACAGATATTTTCAAGCGAGTTTTATTATGGTACTTACTATCATTCCTGCCACTGTTAGAACTAAAAGAAAACGTACGGATCTAAACAATTCGCCGATAAAACATTGTTTGACTACGCTCCCTCGTTTCTATCTACCTAAGCAATCTCGTACTTATCAAAAACGCATGGCCTTCAAATATACCTACGACGTCGACCCTCTCCAGTTATAATATTTTGGAACCAGAATATTATGAATACCCCTAGGGCGAATCGAATCTTCAACCATCTTCTTAAGAGGATGTCATACCACTATTTAGATCCCTAAGGTTTCAACGATACCTTATCAGACTTTGGATCTACAAAAAAAATCCATATTATCAAGTAGAAAGTATTCTAAAAGTGGTATAATGACCAATTTATAATAATACTACAGACTATTTTAATAACCTAGAATTTCAACCGCCCCGGCTTCGAGAACGCACACTCCGATCTCGGCTACTACACTTCAACATAGGACCAATGGCGAACTTTAGGTGGTGGTGTCATAGCAAATTCGGAGCTGTCTAGCACGAGATTTGCCGGGCAAAGCTCAGGCAAGACGAAACCGGCTTTCTCAAGGCTTGTGAGCGTAAGCATATTACTTAAGATTTCAAAACGTTCAGTTTATAGTCCAGGAAGTGTGCCAACCCTGCACTTACATGTAGTTCCACACGCAAACATGTGCAAGCGGTTATCGACAGAGTCCATAGTGGAGATGTGGACGATTGATTCCAGGTGCTCAACCTTTTCACAAATTTCATCAAATTCGAGCTGTGGATAGACGATCATTCCGAATATGGCATCTCGTTTATGACGGAGGCAGAATTTTTGGTTGAAGTGACCTCGGAAATGTGGCTAGCCCCAAAATGTATCGACTCGGACGACGAGCACGTGATCGAAGAGTTAGTGAAAGAGGAGTGAAGCAGGCCACCAACGCCTGATGCTGAAGCACTATGCTTCCTATCCCAAGACTTCTTTGCTCTCCACGCTAATAGCTCGCCGATCTTCTTCGGTATGCAGCATGGCTGCCTAGAACGTCGCCCTTTCTCACTAGACGATAATACCACCACTCGATGGACGAATAAATGGGCAAATACAACAATTCCAGTTGCCCTTCGAGCGAATCTGGAGACATACAAAGCAGAAGGAGTTTGGTACAGGTCTCAATAGATGAACTAAACAACTAGCAAAAAGGTCATGTTGTTGTAGCTTCATGAGAACTCTTCCAGCCTTTGTCACCCTCCCATCTGTATATGCTGCACCACCCTACCTCTTCCGTTAACTACGCTTCCAATCCTCCAAATCCCGTCCTTCACCCTCCTTACCTCCGCCGCCAACCTTGCTTTAAATTCAGGATTCCTCTCGCTTTCTAAAATGGCATACTCATACTTCAACATCTGCAGATCCGTCATGATGCATGCGACTTGCTGGTCCACAGCCTCGAGAATCGCGCTTTGACGAGAAGTAGGAAATTCTCTGAAGGCATCTCGAAAGCGACAGTTGTGAGAGGTGAAGAGCGAAGAAGAGCCGAATCGCGAGGTTATGCGGTCTTTGCGACGGCAGTCGCTCCCGGCACCTATTTGTTGGTGTTACAATGTGAATCACCGTATATCATTGTGAAGATGTAGATGTGTGAGACTGGTTGGTTGTAATAGCTCCGTAGGAGAGCTGGCTATATACGTGTGTGAGGAGTATAAGCAGGGGTAGCTGCATGAGCTAACCTGATAGTTGGCGATTAGGGGCGTTTATCCACAGCCTCAAATTTGGAAGGGAAGACGCTGGAGCATTTGCCCGGTGTCTGGATGAAGGAGTCTGCTTGCTTACAGTAGTCCGTATTTGCTGCAGGATAAATGCCGTCCATCAGCTGGCCAATGAATGCCATCCGTATGGAAGAAAACGCATCTGTACGAAGAGACATGAGTGCAGAATAGAAGCCCTCAGTTGCGTTTTCGGTACCGTAGAGTATCAAATCTTGACGATGACAAAGTGGTGCAGTGGTGCAGTAAGGGTTCGTAGGACGGATCTTGGACTGCCGGAAGTTTGGCCTAAGTGACCAATTAGGAAAATGGAGTTGCTGGTTAAGGGAGCGGTTCTGATACGTTGAAAATAGGAGGTGCGAATTTGTCGTGGATATGTCTACGTGGAGAAAGTTTTTTACGGTGTAGTGGGTAATGCACAAGAGCGAATCGTACCGGTACGTGCTTGCATTCGGCGCCACTTAAATCGCAGACCGAAAGCTTCGTTGACAATGATTTGGTTCTGCTCCAAATGAGTGGACAAATTGCCCATTAAGGTATCCCAAACATCAGATATATCTCCATTCATGCCCCTCATCGCTTCTTCATTCCAACAATGGTATGCCTTTTGCTTTGTCTGGTGTTCGCCAAAGTTATCACAGACGCATTGTACGTCATAGGATTCCACTTTCAGCATGTTCAGTAAGATACATTTGAAGTTCGAAGATACTGGCTTACCCCTTACAGTGCCATGCTGGCTCGTTCGGCATCGGCGGGCCACTGCGGAACGCGCTGCCCTAGTTCTAGTTAGCGAGAGTATAGTTACTGTAAAATAGGCATACGCATCCATTGGTGAATATGGTTGTTGAACTCAGTGCCTAGAGTGCGAGATGTTTCATGAATTTGAGGGTCGGGAGATGTGAACTGAACGAACGGATCAGCAGGGCTAGAATCATAGCACGATGTTCTTCATCTCAAGTCGTCGGAATGAAGTAACTGGGGATAAGGTTAAATAGGTTCCATCTACCTGTTTCAATAACGCGCCTTTGTGTTGGAAACACGAGTACTGGTGCGATCAGAAGAATAGTAATGACGTACCTCGTCCAACCTTCGTTGCACGTCCAGCACCGCTTCGAGAATATGTTGCCTTCTCTCCGCGCTTGAGGTGGCGGACCCTGCATCAACCCATGCTTGAATAGATGCAAGGAAGGCTGGGTGCAGTAGCGCTAACGCACGAGCTGCTTCAAAGTTCGGAGATAAGGAGAGCGCCGATCTCAGCTATTCCCCCGGCTCCTTTTTCCCTTCTCAGCCACGTCTCAGACTTTTTTCTTGGGGATAGAATTGACTCTCTTGCTGTGACCAATGCCAACGACATCGCTGCCACCCACGTCCTCGCCACGCGCCCTCACTTCCCGGCCTTCGAACGCGGCGAAGAACCAACGAAGTGGAAGGCGGACACCCATTTTGGACAGTAGCACCGGAACCTCTTCTATTTCTTCTAGCACTAGCCTACCAGTTGCCTGCCAGATTGATGAGCCAGAAACACAGCTGCTTACGGTGCTGGTCTTGGAGGGGTACCTTGCACCTCAGTAGGATCCCTAGCAGCAGCCAACGCCTGACGCACGCGGGGGCAGCTTCCAAGGGAGCAAGCTCGCGCAGGTCTGTGCAGCCCTTCTCGACTATCCTTCGGCGGCATCACTCCCCCTGTATCGCCCTCCGTAGCTCCGCCATCGCCGCTCTTCCTCGTTATACGCGGAGTGGCAGACGCCAGCGGACAAACAGGGGACGAAGAGGAGCGGTTGCAGCCCTGGCTGTTTCTGGACATTAGCGGGAGCCTTTACTCAGGCCAAACAACTGCGTGCTGGCTTCAACCAAGCGCTCGAGCAATACCGTCACCTCGAGGCGCCACGAGAATATAACAACGTAGGAAAGGTGGTTTAGGACAAGGAGGCATACGAGCAGAGTATGGAGCATCTCCACGAGAGAAGAGAAGGAAGCGCTGGAGGGGAGGGTACAATTCCGGAGGGGTGATGTAGTGGTGATCTACACACACCTATGAGCGTTGCTCGGGGAAAGGGCCTACTCTTTCGCCGCCTTACAGCCTGCCGCTAAACCTAAAGACCTTTCCTTGTTGTTTCTTCGATTTTGAAACCAGTCTATGCCGAGATTTTTCCTAGTCTAAATCTAATGTTCGTGCAGATATGGTTACCGCCGCGTACGGTCCGGCGGAGTTCTAGCAGCCGGCTACAGTATCGACAAGGAGAGGCTATTCGGGACGTATCAACAGGTAAGTACTTGTTTCATGGACTCCGTTAGGACGAAGGTCGTTCGCTGTAATCATGAACATACGATTCGCCGAGAAAGCATTCAACCATAGCAAACGCTGGATGATAAAGTATGATAGTATTACGGGTGGATAACCGGCGAGCAACGGCCTACAAAGAAAATATAGCTCTGCCTTGTCTCATCAATTCCCAACCCCATTTTTCTTCCAGTCTTTCGCCTCTCTTCCCGTCTTCGGTGAATTCCGCCCATTTCCAATACCTCGTGAGTCATTGCCTCCCTACAAAGCATGTACCGACCGGTGAAACATGAACAGGAAGTCAACCCGAGATGCTATAGTGACTCTTCCCTCCGGATCCATAGGATGTAGTAGACGATCCTCTTCGACCCGACACCGCTGCCGCTTCACACACTCCGCGCATTGCATAGGGTCGTTTTGCTGAGAACTCTCGTCAGTTCTGTACAGTTCCTGGTATCCTCTTAGAGCCCGGCAGGACATGCAAGCAGCCACAGGCAAAAGATCCGCCGCGCGGTAGGACTGAGCGAGGTGGCTGCGCATGCTTAGATTTGGGGGCGGTGGGTAGGCGTTAATGGCAACCGGATAGAGATGTTGCGGTAACTCGTCGTATCTCGCTTGGATGTCTATCCGAAGCTGGCCGCTTTGGGGTACTCGCCTAGCCCATGTGCCGTGCAAGCAAAGGTAGGGCTCACGCGTTGCTCCTGTAACCTCGCATAGGAAACAAACGGAGATCATATGTGGGAAGCTCGGTGGAATGCCCGCGGGGAATTGATCGTGGTCCGTCGTATTCAGGTACGTCCGCAATCGACCCAGCTGTTCTTCCATGCCCTTCTTGAGCTTGTCGTGTATCTCAACTTCGCATTCACCCAGACTCGATTCATCTAGTGTAGAGTTCCGTACAGCTTCTTCCTGGGTCTCAACACCCATCACAAAACTATTCAGTTTCGGGAAATTTACTATGAGTGGCTGTTAGGCACACTTGTTAATCATATGGAAATGAAGGAGTCTTACTGGCGTCGCACACAACCGTTAAACTCATCTCAACCAGTATCTCCCTACAGTTCTGAGTGGGGAAGGCTGGTGCTTGACCCCGGCGACTTAGCCTGCGAAAGATATCATATTTCGATCTGTTGATTGCATCGTCACATGCATTGAGCAGGCGGGGTGTGTTCGTGTGGTCGAGTGTTCGGTTTGATGGGTTCGCAATGAGTCCTATAGGAACATAGAAGTACTCTTTCTCTGCACCGACCCGCTCGTGGGTCTTTATAAGCTCCAACAGTGTCTTGACGCATGGGCTTATAACGAATTCGAGCTCGCATTGTTGGCGGTGGAGCAACCGTTGCTTCATGGCTATCCGGAGTAAGCAGTGCAACTTTCGAAACCGCATAGACAGTAGTTACACTTACGCGTGAGCCGATCAGCTGGAACAGATTCGAACATATCGCTGTATGCGCGGCGGCAGTCTTCCAACTCGTGAATCCAGACCCAGAGGAAGATTGTAAAGTTTCTGACAATGGTCTTGGCCTTGGAGCCGAGTTTTGCACCCCTCTTCTCTTTGTAGAGCGTAAACATTTCGTTCCGGTTTCGTCCGTGTAGAAAGAAGGGGAAAAGTTCAGTTCCCAACTCCCGCTGTAAAGGCCTTCCTCCATGATGGTGCCCTGGGGATTGACTTGGGCGTTAGGATGGAGAGGATGGAGGCTGCTCTCCCAGTCGGAGAGATGCGGGGACGGTCATTTTACGACTGCACTCACCGCTACATGCGGCTTCCCGTTCCAAGCATGAGTGGCCTGCAGCTTCCCATCCATAGTCGCGGCACTGCACAACAACACTTGGGTCGGACATGCTGCTTTTGTACCGCGGGTCGAGGTGTGATTCAGAGTGTGATCAGCAGTAGGTAGCAGAGCGATGTAGAGAGTTTTGCGAAGGTTAGGGGAAGAGCCTAGTATTAACGGCCGTGAATGTGTAGAAGAGAGAACCCTATGACTGGTGAGTACACGGAAGACGGGTAGCCGATGGCGCGCCCAAAAGGGGTCAAGTGGCTTCTGAGTATCGAATGAGTAGCAGCCATCGCATCGTCAAACTCGCGGAATAACTTAAAAAGGTGACAGGTGGCAGCTACACGACAATGACAGCCCCAATTTACCAGTGATACATGCAGACAGTCAAACGCACCGACACCGCCGGACGCCCAACAGTAGATGGCCCCACCCAGCCCGTGGACCGTCCCGCGCAGCTACAGGCAGCAGCAACGACAGCAAGTTTCCCCAGCCCGGCATCCCCGCCGTCCTCCGTCCTGCCCATCCCTACCGGTTTCGAAATATCACCTCGTCGCTCACGATCTACAGTACCGTCTTTCGTGCGGACCTTGCAAAAAAGGCTCCCGCTATGAAAATCCAAACCAATATTTCCCGTCGTGCTCAGAAGCCACTCAAGAGGGCAACGGCCCGAGCCTCATGAGAGACGGCGTGCGGCATGCCGCGGGCAACGGCTAGAGCCTCAGAGAGGGCGTGGCGCGTGCCGTGGTGCAACCTTCTTGCGTTTCAAGGCATATGAGACGAAATACCCTTTTGTGTCCTACTTCATGAGATGCCGAAAGGCTGAAACACAATGAGGTGACAGAATCACAAAAAGCACAGCCAGCCCAGCAGCCAACGTGACGTCACGTCGGTAGTGGCCCAGGCTCCTGGGGAGGGATGACGGGGAAATATACTCATGATTTCGCTCGTGGCGTTAAGGGCTGGATGCGAGAGGCAGTGCTGCCGGTGCACCGGTATAGATTAGGCTTCTCCGCCACTCGCAAAATGAAGCTCGGTGATGAGTTTTCAGGACTGTGAAACGTTTAAGGAGCCTTAGAAGTGAGGGCTACATAAAGTTACTCAACGCACGGACCTCCACTGCCTACCCCACTGTTGCCTGGCACGATACGTATTCACATTTTACCCGTCTAGTCTTTTCCCATCGACCCTGAGGCCGCTCATATAAATACATTAGTACTCGGAGACAGCCGCTATGGTTAGCTACGCCCCTACTACCGAGCTTGGCTCAGGGAGCACGGAGAGCACAAAGACCATAAAGAGTACGAAGACTATGGAGAGCATGAAGTACATGGAGAGCATGAGGATCACGGAGAGCAAGAATCTTATAAAGAGCACGGAGACTACAAAGAGCACGAAGACTATAGAGAGTATGAAGGCCACGAAGAGCACAAAGCCCCCGGAGAGCACAATGACCACGGAGAGCACAATGACCACGGAGAGCACAATAACCACGGAGAGCACAATTCCCCCGGAGAGTATAAAGCCCATCGAGAGCACGAAGCCCACGAAGAGCACGAAGCCCACGAAGAGCACGAAGATCATAGAGAGCACGAAGACCACGGAGCCCACGCAGACTATGGAGAGCACGAAGCCCACGGTCGATAGCAACGAAACAGACATAAAGAACAGCTTCGATAACCTTCTCGCAAGAACGCTAGGATATCACCGTATGACCGAGGAAGGCTTCCAGGAGGCCTGTCAGAAACTCGGTGTATCTGAAGGGCCTTCCTGGAAAGAGTTTCAAGCGCGATGTGACGATAAATTCATGCCGACGCTCAAGGCCCTCCTGGAGAACGACAACTTCACGCGCGCTGCGTTCTTGGAAGCATACTGCGGCGAGCTCAATCACGATCCTACTGAACGACAGTTGGACGCGTGGGAGACTTTCAATTCATGGGTCGATAAAAAGTTCTTTCTGGTCAGGCAGACAATGAAAAGGGAGAATTTTGCCGACGATGAGTCTGGCTTCACCGAGGCGTGCCGCATTTCAGGTATTACGGGTGACTACTCTACGTTTAAGAGGTATTATGAATTCGTCTCGACAGGTGAAGAGGAGTTCATGGCGAACGGAGTTTGGTTGTCAGACCCACACATTCGATTGCTCATTGACAATACCCAGAAGCGAACTCCCGGCGTTTGGACCAATATCTTGCAGATCTTTGGCATCTCTGTGAAGCTTGGGATTGGGCATGACGATGAATTCAAATACCGGATCAATATCATGGAGGATGACGAACCTGACGAAGTGGCGCTGTGGGATGATTGCGCACGGAAGCCATTGGATGGGAATGACCACACTGAAAAGGGCTCAAACAAATGGCTGGCGAAATACGTCTTCGAAGGTGTGCAAGCGTACCCGGAACCACTGTTTGAGAGACCGTGGACTCTAGAACGAAACTGGTTTGCGCTGTATAGGGATGCTTCTCCTCATTTCTTTGGATATCAGATAGGCTCTCTGGAGCGTTGCCCACGAGTCAACAAAACCAACGATAGGTACAACGCCCCGACAGCCATTCCTTCTAGCGCTAACAACACTACTAGTGGCGCTGCTGAGGCGGCCAGCTCCGATGAATGGTTCAACACCGGGATACCGGTCGCTCTCAAGGTCGGACAAGCCACTTATCAGTCCACGGGCGTCTACCTAATCAACCCAGGCCGGGTTCGGCACGAGATCAAAGGCTCAGTCAGCGACCTCTTCAAAGGTAGTCTCAAAGATGCATTCTGCGTCTGCATCGCCTCGAAGATCGCAGAAATGTCTGAGCAGCACACTATCGACTGGGACCATGTTCCGAGTGAGAAATACAACGAAGGCAGTGGCAAACTCAAGGTGGCCACCTGCCGCCTCAACATCAAAACCGATCCACCGACAATTATAATGTGCTGATCGGTATAACAATAGACATGAGATGAAGGGTCGCCTACGGCTTGCTTGGGTTGGTTCTAGGGTCAGTGACTTCCGGATATTTGGCCTATCGTAGCACACAATCAATGACCAAAAGTTTTACCACGTGACCCCGCCTTATACACCTTTGTGATTGAATAAGCGCTCGGAAAGTCTCAAGCATTGAGGGTTTCGAGGATACTGTTGGCGGAACATGACGTTACCTACACTGATTGTTAGCACGGAGCGAGCTTCTAGATACAGTAGCTCTCCTTTAATAAGAAAAGCGGCGAGACGGCCGGTATGTCATGCAATAGAAGCTGCGAAACTAGTAAATTTGTGTTGCGATTCGTTGAATTTCTTCATGCGTTAGCCTCTCAAATGGTGTGTGCGAAAGGAGCGAGGTAACCATCCCTTATTATGCGGGGCAACTTCCAAACCAGCCCCGACAAGAACCAAAGCGAACCAGACAATCCCGCGCGAAACAACGCCATGCCCTTAGCACACATATAGCCGTGCACCGCTACTCTCACCCGAGTACTTGCTGACGAGCAGTAGCGTTTCCCGCTTCTCAGCTCCCGCCCGGCGCAGACTTGAGGGCGGATTGCTCAAAACTCATCGTAAATAACATCCGATTGACTGCAACCCCGGCAACTCCGAAATTTTCTATAGCTTCCCATATTTTCAAATAGCATACTTACTTCCAAGACAATACACCTTTATGACAGGGTTTCTAAATTGTACAGAAGCAGGATGAGATGCGGACAGCGGTAGATCTGATGTCCGCCTAGCTTCTATATTCGTACCATCTTTTTTTTTTGATTTGGATTTGCATAGTGGGAGTCTCTTCAGAAGGTCTGCACGAAACATAGTAGGAGTTTGTATATAGTAGAGGTGCTATACCTACACCTTATACACGATAATAGAGCTATAGAGCTATATATAGTAATACCAACGAGGTGATATTTCGAATATTAAGGCGCTGGACGAGAAATAATATATAATACCGAACTATAGAGCCTGGTTAGGAGACCAACAGCGGTAGCGAGGAGTTAGCGCACCAATACTACTACCTATAGTATAAAAATTACCCGCGATGATACCAGCATCTCACTTACTATATCTATCTCTTATCCTCAGCCAGCTTCCTTATATTAATACCCACCAACTATATGTCTTCGCCAACGATCGTTCGCCTAGTCCTTTAGTAGGACCTTTAGTAGGAGGAACTAGAGTAGAATAGGCTATTCGAGTATAGCGCTCTAAACTTTTTAAATATCGCGGCGGAGTATCCCCGGCGCTATAAGTAGGAGGTACTATCGATAGGGCTCCTCGATTATAATAACTATTAGTATAAAACTAACTATACGTTAGATATATTCGAGGGAACGAGCGGCAATAGGATTCTTGTATAGCTATTAGTAGTTACCTGTATTATATTCCTATCCGAGGCCCTATATAACGAGGATAGGCGTTTCGTCTAGAGGTAGCTATACCGTCTACGCAGGCTAGAGGAAAAGCTTGTACAGGGAAGATGGTTGAGGGAGGAGGAATCGGCCTTCTTAAGAGGCTATCGAGGGAGCGAATACCTAATATAGAAGATAGAGCTGGTATCTATAGTAGATACGATACGAACGATAGCGTAGGGGGTAGGGGGTTCGGCGTTATTGGCGCGTTTAACTGTCTACATATATTATTAGTAAATTAGAAGCTATTATTGTCGTATAGTTACTGCCTGTACTATTGCGTGAGATGTCGAAACATTGAAACACAATGAGGTGATTAGAATCACGAAAAACACAGCCAGCCCAGGAGCCAACGTGACGTCACGCCGGGTAGTGGCCCAAGCTCCTGGGGGAGGGGATTCGTACCATCTTTATCCAAAGGTGCGGAGCGAGTAGTCGCTCTATCTGCATAACCTTGTCTACTCTTTCGTAACTTGACGCCGTATCTGCTCAATTCTTACGTGATTATGGATCTAGTGCTATGAGACTATCAGAATGTTTGATTTAGACTCGTAAGCAGCCAGTGGCATGCCCCTGTCTCACGCTGGGGGTTGTGACATCTGTCATTGTAGGACTTCTTCAAGGCAATACCTGGTACCGAAGGGGGTGCAAGCGGCCAGAGAGATAGCATGAAATGTTTCGAAGCTTCGGGGAACAAGACAAGATACTATTCAGGGCAATGAACGGAGTATATGGCATAATACAAGCGGCGCATGGAAAGTATGGCGTTAAACCTCCGCCCGCGATGTCCAACTAAGAGATGTCGCCTCAACTACAGAGAGGCGGGTAGAACAAAGCTAGAAAGGCACTTGTAGGCTTCTCGAAAATTTATCCACAAACAGTAACTAGAGATCGTTCTTGTATTGGGTATTCGGGAGGTAAACCTAAGTCTAGGGGAGACTTGGGGCTGCGACTGGTAGCCACTGGACGAGAAGTGCGCTCGCTTCGCTTAGAAAGCCCGCCAGCCCCCATCAGCATAAGCGTGGTGGGGTGGTGTTCTAGCCTCCTCTCTGTTTCACAATGTCTTCAATCCGGTATCAAGTCCTACCAATCTAGTACAACAGCCGATGCATCACATACGCAGAATGTATTTCCCTCTTTGCCATCTGTCTCGCCCCATTAATCGCCCACGTCGCCTCCGGCTCGCCCCCCCGGATCTTATCTTGCCCGCACCAGTCCCAAGTGGTGCGACTACCTGTCACTATAACCCCACGTCTATTATCCGGCATTATGCTGCCACCACAGACCGACGGATCTGGACCACCCACTAGAGTGGCAATGACCTCGCATCTGGACAGCGAAGGGGTGGACGGCGGTGAACACGGGGTGCTTCAAGCCGCCCCGCACTCTTTGCAGTATCCGGAACTCACACACGTACGCATTTATTCAGCAACAATGCTGAAAACGAGCATCACGACACAGTCGCTTATCGGGTCGTTTGCCCATGTCGCAGACACCAACTTCAACCAGCTTATGGGCTGGGTAAGATCTTTTTCCTCCTTGCCATGCAGTATCTTTTACGGCTTTGCGCCACAATCTTGCTTGCTGAGGACTTCCTATAAAGTGCGCAGAATAATGTCCAGAGTATCACAAACCTAAAAGCAATGGCCCCAGACTCTTGACTCGTTCTTGATTACCCCTTTGGAGCCACGCGTGCAGTTAAACCCCCCGCTTCTCCTAGCCGAGTCGCATCTTTCGAGCTCTCTTCCTTATAATCATCGCACGTCTATGGGGTATATGCTTGTGTATATTATGCCAGACTTCCCCTTCCAATGGTCCATCTTCACCACAACCTCCTTTCTCGTTGTTCTTTTCTACTCCCTCTTCATAGCAATATCCATCATCTTCTACGCGTTCTATTTCTTCCATGGCCAGACTACTACCGCAATTATCCCCCGCATTTCGAGGATGCGACATAAAGTCTATACTCTGCTTCTCATAGTGTATATGTTTGTTCTGATTGTAGTCGCGAGTATCGAAACAAATAAATGGCCTGACGGGCTATATTCTAGTGCAAAGCCGATGGAAGGTGTACAATATACCTATGGTAATCATACCAAGCAGTGGTGGCTTTTCTTGCCAAATTCAACGTTTCTGGGGTTCGCGTCGAGTTGCGTGGGATAGCTTAGGAATATGACAATACAGTGCTAGAACTGTTGTATTGTAGAAGCAACAACTAATTCCGCGACCATATGCATGCGCTATAGCTCATTTCCAAACACCCCACGTATCCTATAAGCACTCCCATATCTCGGTTACGCAAACTACCTGCACAAAGATGTAGGAACACACACGAATTAATAAGACGACTCCCAATCCGTGTCCTTTTCCATCTCACAGCCCAAAAGCCGGGATAGCAACGCATTATCGAACACAGTAAACGAATAGGCTTGCAAATTCTTTACAGCTTATCTTACGTCCATATCTCGATCAATAAGACCAACTTCGCCAAGTTGTCCACCGTAGGTGCTTGCTGCGTTTTTCCTCGCAACTCTAAACGTAACGGCAAAATGCTGCGCTTGTCTTGCACGCCTTCCAAGAGCATTTTATTAGTTGTGTACACCAGTTATTAATCCGGGACCTTGTAGGATACCGAACCCCTTTCAAGCTCATACAATGACACGATCCCGTTGCTCGAAGCAGTTCAAACCGGTGATCATTACTAAGTTTATTCAACGTCGTCGTCTCCATTGCTGTGAACCGGCCCTCGAGCATAATGCGATGCGTCAACGAGATGATTCACTCTAGGATACGAATTGTGGCTTATTGATATCATTCCTAGATGCGCTTGCGCACCGTCTACGCGCTCAATGAAACTCGCTGCATGGTCCATTATCCGAGAAACATTATCAGGCTAGCTCATACAGCTACCCCTGGCTGCTATGCCTCATTCTGTTCTATATAAGCTGCTCTCATACAGAGCTTGCACAATCAACGCAGTCTTTACTTCCACATTCTCACAATGATTCATCCTGAGCCCTCACTGTGACTAACATAGAAGAAAAACAATTGTAAGTAATAGAGCGGCATCGTAAGTGGGACAGAAAGATTCTCCTCTTACTGGGCATCAAACATAGCTCAAGCCACAGATTGGTTACTAGTATCAAGGGTCGTCAGCAGGCAGATAAAACGACTATCACGAGGCAGCGATACGAGAGCACAATGTCGTAAAATTTTATAGGTTTCTTTCTGCTATTTATGTGAAGGAGTGACTGATAAGAAAACCACCAAACTGGCCAGCAACCCATGGCCCCGACGAAAATGCATGCCCGGTCTAACGAGAAGCTCTGCAAGTCCTCACCAGCAACCTCTCGAATCCAGAAGACGGGCATTCTCTTCAGCGCGATAGTCAGCATCCATGCCTACATCAAGCATTGAGGGATTTTCGAGATGCTGCGTAGAGAAGATGCTGAACAAAGTGGGTTACGAGGTCCCAGCTCATCCACAGCGACTACTCTACAGCTCCTTCTCTCGCTCCGGACGTGGGGGGAAAGGGTGCGAGAGTCCGGGGCGGCGCCACTGGTTTGATTCAGGCGTGCGGTAATTCAAGCTCAGGCTGGGCTGTTTTTAATGTCAATACACGATGGCAATGGTGACCATTCCTCCCTCCTGCGAGGCCAAGGGTAGCATGTCGCGTAGACCGAGATAGACCGGTTTATGCCTCCGGTCGGTAGCATAAGGCGGGACGACCAGGTGACTGGCAGTATGCCGCTCGATATTGAAGGCGCACTGCGATATGCGTGATGTCATTAAAAATCAATCATAGTTGTGCGGTCCACCCAGCTGACTCGCGAAAGCCGTAGAGACGCTCCGAGTATCGTCATCATCGAATCCACCAAGTCCACGCAGTCCGCGATTGCCACCAAAGCTGACAGGCGTGTTTTCGTTACGGCGGGTAGATTCCACGAAGCGGTTAAGGCGATCAGATTGGCTCATAGAGGTGGGCTTGCTGTAGTCGTTCAAATTCAACCCTGAGAGACTGATACCGCCGGGTCCGTCAGCGATGCTGCTCCTCGTGTCCGTCATTTCGCTTGCGGCAACCGACTCGCCAGCAACGCTTGGAGCACCATTCTTCGCCTTTATAGGCCCTGTGCGGCTACTGGGTAGAGGCCAGCTCTCCTGGAAGTTGGAGAACATCGGAGGATAGTTGGAGGGCACGTTGACACCACCACTTCCGCCCCCAAGTGCTGAAGAATGCACCGACGACACATCGTCAGGAATGTATCCTACGATGGAGCCATTGTCATTGTATTCTTGGCGCTTATTGGCGCTCCAACTGCCTGGCTGACGACCTGCGGTCATTGCATTGGCATGCTGATAAGCCATCTGGTAACGCTGCGGTCCACGATACGTCTGCTTCGGACGGCTGAATTGTAAGAGCGATACTTGCAAATTGGTCAAAGGGCCCTCGACAAGACAGTTGCGCTCCTTGAAATGGAGGAGCAAGTAGTGCCATAGTGGATGCTTAGAAAGCACCTTGGGGTTTCCGAGGATAACAAGACCGTACTTGGCACGAGTCAGTGCGACATTAAGACGGCGAGGATCGCTCAAGAAACCGATGCCTTGATGGTCATTTGAACGAACGCAGGAGAGGATGATAAAGTCCTTCTCACGTCCTTGGAACGCATCCACGGAAGCCACTTCGACCTCCTTGTAATTCTCCTTTTTGAAGCTGCCAGTTGCTTGCATGGAGCTGACGACGTAGCTACGCTGGCCCTCGTACGGTGTAATGATACCAATGTCGCCAGGCTGCACACCAGCCTTGAAAAAGCGGGTGACGATCTTCTCCACATTCTGCGCCTCGGTGCGGTTGAGGTACGACGTTCCTGAGGCTGATATTTCCTCGACACCAAGGTTGGACCAAAACATCATGGGGTTGTCGCCGACCGGCCACGGGAAGTCAACATCGCGACGAATGCGGTCTTGCATTGTGACACCGTTCTGGAGCGATCCCTCATAGAACATGTTGGATGGAAATTCGGACAAGCATGGGTGCATGCGGTACTGCACCTGCAGTCGGATCGGAGAGCAACCGAGAATGACCAGGCGCTCGAACAGGGATTGGTTAAGACCAGCGGTGGCAGCCTTTTTGTTCATGATGACTGGCCCAAGCTGCTGATGGTCGCCTACCAGGACGACCTGTTTGCAGCCGAGCACTAGGGGGATCATGCACTCTGGTTCAGCCGACTGCGTTGATTCGTCGATGAGCACAGTGCGGAACTTGAGTTTGGACAGACGAGGATCGCCCGCACCAACGCAGGTACAGCAGATAACATCGGCGGCCGTGAGGATCTCGCGCTCGGCAGCTCGAGTAAGCTGTTTGAACTTCTTCTCATCCTGGCTCGATAATTCTCCAACATCGGTCTTCAACTGGTTCAGCTTATTCAGCTCTACGTTAGTGTCGTTCATGCGAACTTGCTCGTGCAGAGAGAGGAAGCCAACTGATGACTCGACATCTTCTCGGGACTTGGCAGTAACACGGACAACCTTCAAGCCCGTAAGATGTATGCGCTCACAGAGCTGATCAACGGCAACGTTGGAGGGAGCGCAGACCAGCACCGGGCCACCGTTAATCTTGCACAAGTGGTGAATGATGGTCGCAGAAGTGACCGTCTTCCCGGTGCCTGGAGGTCCCTGAATCAAGCTTAGCGGCTTCTGCAACACGCTCTTGACAGCATTAATTTGACTACTGTTCAACTCGGGGAGGCCAGGGACAGTGAACTTGCGGGGCATGTTGATCTTCATGGGGGCAGATGCGACTTCGTGGCCGAGGAGACGGTGGAAGATGTAGCCGGACACGCTCATCTCATCGATGGCGAATGTCTTCATGGCATGCTGCATGCGGTCGAACGAGGTGGCCTTCCATACGTAGTCGGCACTGAAGTTGTGGGTGCACTCGGTCGGCACCGACTTGTGGTCGCCCTTGGCGCGCAGCTCGATAGTAACCTCATCGGACTGGTTGTTCGGAATCTTAATCACGTAACCAACGCCTTCCCAATGAGGTCGTAGCTCTCCAGTGTACCTCAAGCGCATCTCATCTCCCACAGCAAGCTTCACATCGCCGAGCTCAAGCTTAGGCAACATAAAGCTAGCCGTGTGCTTGTTGTTCAGGGCCATGTCCCAGCGCACCACCAGGCCATCCTGAGATTGGGACTCCTTTAGCTTGCGGTCGTAGTCAGCTTCAATCTTGACCAGTGGACCGAAGACATTCTGGTACTGGAATGCGTCGTCGTAGCGGAGTAGGACCTTGGCAATGGCCTCCTCTTGACCCGCACCCTTCTCTAGATCGGCAATGGTGGCCGTCGCATTGTCCTTCCATAGCTCCTCAAGCTTAGCGATCAGTTGTGGGCTGAGATGGCGCGCGCGGAGTTGTTCCTGGTCGGTGGGTGGGGGGACAAGCCAGGGGAGAAAGGAGCGGTCTTCGATCAACGGCTGCCAGCGGGACGTGTCCCAGTTCATATCCTTCTGCGACGGCATGGCGGCGCATGGCTGGCGGCAGAGAAGCACCACCACCGTGTCTGACTTGGCCGGAATGAAGCCGAGCAAGAAGACATTCTTTGTGCCGCAGTTGTAGCACTCGAGGATGGTATCGCCGAGCGAGGAGAGGGGGTGGAGCTGGACTTCCTTGTGGCGAGCGCGCACGAGGTGGTTGATAATGTGCGAGGACGACGTGTTGCCGCGGGCGCTGCAGAACCACTTGCTGCAGGCAAGACACTTGACAACGCTGCCGGCGTTGTGGATGCCGCAGTACCTGAGAAGGCTGTTTAGATGTACTCTACCAAGTTAAATTGCTCCGACTTACGCGCATGCATGAGCGGGGAGCTCGACGTCCTCATCGGCCTTCTGCCCGCCCTTGCCGTTTGCACCATCCACCGGCATGCTCACCATGCTCTCTAGATCGTCGTCGTCATCGTATACGTCCGTCTCTTCGTCGTCCATGCGCCGCCGCCGCGAGGCCGTGATGCCGCGGGAGAGATCGCCATCGAGGATACTCTCATCATCGCCGGCGCCCGCGTTGATAGTCGCTGCAGAGTCGGACACCAGGTGGTTGCCCATGTGCGTGAATGCGCCCTCCATGTTGATCTGTTCGCCTTGCGGATTGTCAGAATTTGTAGAGTAAATATGAGCGCGAGAAAGGCGCCTATAAGCGGAAACCGCTGGGGGCAAAGGTGCAGCAAAATATTCAGAAGGTGCTTTCACACCATCTCAGCAGGGGCGTCAGAGGTGCGCGGGTGGATTGCGCGCGATTGTTGTGCTGTGGCGGCGAAAGATTGTGTGTCGCTGTGGTCGGAGTGGGCTGCTGCAAATCGGCGCACGGACCGCCAAGAGAACAAGCTCCCGCCATTTTCTCGGGGTTCAGGTACACCTTTTGAAGTTGCACTTCACACACCCGCATCTGCGTCACTACCATGTTCACTTCGTCGCCTCTTTGTTCGGACGCCCTCGGCCAAGGCGAAGGCGGTTGAGCTCGTCCCGACGCGTTTCGGATGCGTTCTCATGTGACGTTGTCTTCACGGACCACCTCTTGGGCTGCAGGTCATAGCCTAAGGTTTGTATGACCTGCAGAACGCAGAGCCTCACAAAGAGTGCTCGCCCTCTTCGCCGCACCGGTCTCTCGCTCGCAAATAAGAACGATACACAAGACCTACCAGAGGAGAAGATTCGAGACCGAAAGGTCCAGTTTATACAGACAATATGGGTCAGTCTAGTAAGAGCGGAAAAGCACTGGTCGGACTCATTCCTTCCGTATGAGATGCACATTCATCCTCCCCTCCGAGGAACACCATCCAATTCTCTCTGCGAAGCCACACGAAACGGAACCTGAAGCCCCGGATGCTGCGCTCACGTGAATTATTGGACCGCTCCGAGCACTCCGACACGCCCTCGGCTCCCGGCGCTTTATAAGCTAATTCGGAGCATGCCATGCTCCAGAACACCCCGCCGTTCCGTACTCGGAAGCCCCACGCCGATTAATATGGCTGAATGCTTCCCGATTTCCGAACCTCTTCGCTGGGGCCAGGCCAGGCGTGCGCCAGAGCTGAGGACAACCATTCAACCGTCTTTCAACAGTGAGGCCAGACATGCAGCGCGGGACTCGCCGGCTGATCAATTACAACGCACGCATTGCAAGTGCGGGGTGCATGAGAGTATCGAATGGGGAAAATACCGCAACGACGCCGTCCGCTCAGCTACTGCCATGAACTGCGGTTCGAGCTACCAGTGGCCTCTCACGCCGGGAAACTTTATCACACGGCTAAGTCTACCTTGTTCGGTATGGTCGCACGCACAGCATCGTGGGTCAGAACATTCGACTCCGCATCGGCCTTCGAGACCGATGCCACATGCGGGCGCTGACCCGACAATATTGTGACTAATTCACGGCATGAAATGAAGTTGCAGATATCTACTCACACTAGGCTAACCCGGGATTATATGCCGTCTTGCATCGTCTCGATCCTCACCCCACGCTATCAAGCCGCTGCTGCAAACTATTCGCACGCTCGGACAGCATGCAGGAAGATCATGGTCAGGAGCAAGCATCTCCGCTTCAACACGTTTACACAGCCTGCCACACTCCCGGCTTCTCGACCAATCGCCACAAGTACCCCATGTTTTTGCCAGCACATATCAATCTTCCATACTCACGATGTCCTCACGACTGGCTCGTCGGATATCCACCCTGGGCAAGTAACCCTAGAAGAGCAAGGGAGGGTAGACACCATATGCATGACCTCTGTTGTCCAGCGGCTACCGCGCACCAACTCAAAATGCATCTGCATCAGCTTGCATGCTCAGGGCCGGCATGACGACGCTCCCGTGCTACTATTCCATGTTGCTATACGCAGGACTTGTTATATCGAAGCATATCAGCTTACTATCATTCATTTACCTGCCTCGCCGCATGTGATCCCTGATCCATCCCGCTTTTGCAGATTATTACACTGCATTACCATGTCCTGCGTCGTTATCTCCTTCCTAAGACGCAACCTCGAACCGATTGCAAATGCGAGGCTCAGCTTCCTGTCGGACGGCGTCAGCGTGTAAGTTGTCCCGAAAAAGTGACGGACGAATCAGAACTCACGATTCGAACCGACCTACACACATTCGCCTGACTACCACTCATGGCGGACGAGCACACGACCTTGCGGTTCGTTCTCCATGTGTTGAATTGCACAGAGAACCCAAGACGTCTACGCACGCTACTAGAGTCGCATGCCAAGCGTCGTTCACCGGAAGGCTGCCTATATCATCTACCTTCGAGCACGACATGCGAAGTGCAAAGCTATCTGTCACATACGTACGAAGCCAATCTTAACCTCAAATTTATCTCCTTCACTCCATGCCTCCAAACATTGAACCGATACACGCGGCGGTATGGAGAACATCGTTGTACGCGGCGCCTCAACTCTTACCAACCGTATCCGCATGATTGTGGGAGGCGAGAATGCGGGATCGCTCTCCGCCACTTCTTGATTTGGATGCTCTTTCCCGTGCCTATTTACGGAGGAAACCGAAACGCAAATGCTGTCTCACTCGCATAGATTGCGGGTAAGGCAGCGCAACGACATCGTGCGCAGCTGCATACACTAACCCCCATCTAACCAAGCCTTTTCAACCTCAACCGCCTCCTCGCGCTTCGCCACTCTATATTCGACATACGGAGTTCAATGGCCTCGCATATTCATGCAATTCTGACTGTGCTGCTGTGTACCCTCACCGCCCCCGCGTGACACCCAGCAATGAGCGTGCATATCGCTCACCGATCACTGCTGTGTAATACGATCTGATCTTAACCCACAGCACGCAACATCCTATGCCCCGCATCAAAGCACAGCCAAGTAAGCCACCTCCACCTTTACTAGGTGCTAGCGTGTAATCCTTCTCGCGTCACTAACTCGGGCCACTCGACGACCTTGTCCGCCCTGCGGTGTAACAAGGCACCCCTCAGATCTGAACTCGAGCTCGCTTTCTGCATGCGCGTCTTTCCTGCGCCTTATCTGCACCTCGATGGATTCGGCTTGAGTCGCTGCTGTGCGACCCTCTGGAACCTTCTTCACCGGTTGATGACACGTTGATGATTTCCAACTTGCGAGCGATGACAGGATTAAAAAGCTGGGCCGTGCTCGACAGCCACCAGTATCGCGTGCATGCTATGCCGTGCAGCTGGCGGATCATACCCAGGGCGACGAATTGCAGAAGCGTTCGGCCGGTGTCGTCTAAACGCTCCCTATCGAGCCGCACTATCCTGTAGTCATCCAATACCTCTCGCCAAGCGCCGGTCAGCATCTGCAACATGCACATGTAACACCCTGCCTCCAGCCAGCCTCAGCCTAGCCCGACGCCGCTCTACCAAACCACTCGACTCGGTCCGCTGGCGAACCCATGCTTACGATGACCAACACACAGTCTCTGACCAGCCCACGCATACGCAAACCAAACTCCTTTCTGCACCTCTACAACTGCACGTCTCCGCATAATGCTCACCCCATTCTTCAACCCAGTCTAGACCTACGCCCGGGTTTAGGTAGTGCAACAATTCTGCTTGCCATACGTCAAACGTACGTACTTTAGTGTAACTCCATGCAAATCGAGCACGGAAAAAATTGCATATGCACAACCACTAGCTCGTCCCTCTCCCTCGACATCGAAAGCTGGCAATAGTAAATTTTTTCCTCTATGGTAGGATGGGAGACCCAACCGAGAGCTGAATGAGGCTGGCGTAGAAACTGACCCGCCTCTCCGGGCATTGTGGCGTTCAGCGCGGGAGGGAAGGGGACGGCACCGTCCCACCGATACGATGTACGAGCCGTGTTTGCGTAAGCTGCAGTAAAAAAAAAGCCACTTTTATTTTAAACTTTTAGCAGCTTCGCATTCTGCTACCCTTTTGTGTGAAGCTGCATTTTTAGCTCGGTTCTCCGGTCCTATCTCTTTTGCGGGCGCGCAACAAGATGCGGGTGCGGCCGTACCCTCGGAGGACGTGCAGTATCGGAACGACAAACCGGGTTCCACAAGCATGCATATTGATTTCGATAGGGGTTGGGCAGAAAGGAAAGCATGCAAGAGCACAAGCACAAGCGCAAGTGCGCAGTAATGCAAGACGATGATGAAAGTGAAGCGGTATCAAAAGGGTGACTTTTGATTCGTCATCCAAACCCGGAAAATGTGGGGTATCATTTCTAAGGCTCAAAATCATGACCGCTACATTTTAGAACAACTATTGCCCCCCTTCTCAAGCCAGCGACCTAGTGCGCACATGCAAGTCCACCTGCAAGTTATTCTCCCCTTCCCTCCAACGGGACAACCCCTACAAAGCATCGGCATCAAGCCTCAACGAGGGGAAGCCCCTAGCCTAAAAACCTCTACGCGGAAAAGATGCCCCGCATATGACGCCAAAGCGTGAAGAAGGGAAACCTGTGAAAAGTAAAATCCACAAGATAGCCACCCAGACATCAAAGGAATATGTGCATTACCCCATCCCCTTTGTCATGAGCCCAAACCAGCCGGGAGGGATTCAGTGGGGAGGGTATTACATGCGAAGATGATATAGCTCAAGGTCGTGACAATCGTGATTTTAGCAGCCAAAAGAAACCGAAGATTGGAGTAAAGAGAAGAAAGATAAAACAAGCGAGCGAGCGATGAAGCTCTAGGGATCCCGAAAGAGGGAGACGCATTCAAAAAAAAAAAAAAAGTCTATAGGATATCGCAAATGTGTGTCGGTGTATTTCCTTCCGAGTGGGTATGATGGTCCCGTTCCATGCGCCGACAAATTCCCGAATATGGTTTGTAAAAGAAACGGTAGGTGAAAGCCCAGAGACAAGGGGGTATAGAAGGTGATACCAAATACGATGAAAAGTCCGCGGTGCATGAGTGGTAGCAGTTATCCGGCTGAGCCTAGGGAAGGCAAGAGATCGACGATGGGTGTGAAGCCGAGTGCGACAGGCATGAAAGCGGGATTTTGTAACCGTGCCGAGGCGATGTGCAGAGAATGGGCGGGATGGAGCTTACAGATCACCGCCGGGGCATCGACAAGTGGGCAGGCGCAATCCATGCTTACTTCGAGGGCGTCTGCGCCGAGAACATCCTATCCAAAGAGGGCAGGCGAGTCGGCCAAGTTGGCGAGTGCGAGTGCGACGAGGGGATCAGCAAGTCTGGTGCTAAAACGCAGTGGAACACCAAGCTGCAAACCGCGGACAAATGAGAAAAAAGTATGATACATGAAAGGTACATCCCTACTCCAGTGTTCCGAGACGGATGTAACGACGGCGCACTCGTTGCCGGCTGGAGAGGGTAGGTCGAATGACATCCACAGGTTGCTTTTATTGTTCGAGGGCGCTGCTGCGAGAAACGAGATCGTATGCAGAGAAGTCGGTATCCTTGAAGTCGCCATTGGTGCGCTCCTCTTTGCGCTTCTTGCGCTCACTGGGGGCTCGGATGAGCCGCTTGATGAAGTTGCCACTGGGTCTGTTGGCAGGATCCTGAGACGGGCTGGTGAGTTCTTTGGAGGATCGGTATGAGCCAACTTGGGGTGCGTCAACAATGTCCTGCTTCTTGATCTTGCAGAACAGTCTTGAGAAGAGATACTGCTCTCCATTACCGTCAAACAAGGGAAGATGGTGATAGCCTTGCTGTATGCTGTTGAGTTTGGCAGTGAACTGGGCCAAGGGAGCATGGTCTTGCGTCTTGCCGTCGACTGTGTTCCATACGGTCCAACGCACAAAGACGAGGTCGGGATACCTAGTGGTGACTGTCATTTCGATTTCGTCTCTGAACTCTGGATTGTATCCGTTGCCCGGAGCAATGCGCGTCTTCTTCTTCAGCGGCTGTCCGATGCCCGAGTAACCGTCTTTACGGGCCGACACATCCTGGCCGCCTGTGCCAGTTGCGTTTGGGCCAGCATCTTCGGCACAGTACATCTCGAATTGGACAAATGGGCTGATGTTGGCGTCTTCTGATAGGCCCCTTGGACGAGGCAGCTGTTGGGCCGAAATGATCTGCACGGTGAACTTGACTTCTTTCTTGGCCGCTCTCCTGTGACCAATCACGGGAGTCTGGTCCTCTAGCCGTAATTCTGCAGGCTTCAATACGTAACCGGTGCGATTGTCTCCACCCGTGAACATGGCTTCGTTGAGCTGCTGGCCCAGGTCGTACGTCTGCCAGTTGAGAGCAGCCATCTGCACGCCGCGCCGCCAACAGTTGAGGGGGTCGAAGTTGGACGAGTTAATCCGGTGGCCGCCAGGATAGACGCGCATGAGACATCGCATATTATGCTCTTCGAGGAGTTGCTTTTCGCGAGCGCCAGGTCTAGTCAGCTTGTCGAATACCCGCTCGTTGAATGAGATGACATGATTGAATGTATTGGCGTCATGTGCGCCAAAGTCGGAGAACTTGATGCCTCGTGTATAAACACCGAGGATGCCAAGATCTTTCGTGATGTTGCTGGTCTTCGACTTCTTTGGTTTCTTCTTTTCCTTGAGATCTTCGGCAGCGGTCGCGTTCGGGCTGTCGCTTTCTTCGGCGGAGCTGATGAAGGCGGGTGTTGGAAGGGTGTAGTTTGTGGACGTAGCCGAGGTGCGAGGAGAAGCCCAGAAACTACCTGTGCGCTCCGGTGGACTCATCGAAGGAGGGCTCGAAATAAGCGGCGAATTGGAGATTACGTTGTCGTTCAGTAGGACCGGACGTGACCAAGGTGAGCTGAAGCTGCGCTCACGCTTGCGATGTGACAGCTGATTGGCCAAGGCAGCGGCGTCAAGTTCATTGGCTGGGCCTTTGACTTTGATCAAAATCCTGCGCTTAAGCTCTTCAGGTGACGGCAAAACCTCAGAATCCCTATCGAGCATGTCGAGAACCAGCTTCTCCTTGAACTCCTTTTTCATCATCTTGACCATCTCCACCTGTTGGTCTGCACTGCAGTGGACTTCAAGTGAAAGAATCAGTGGGTATTCGGATTCTACAAAGGCGTACTTGTTGATGACCTTGACCGCGTCCAAGAAGGTGATACCCTTGGTGAAAGTCCGCCCGTGCGTAACGATGGGCTTATCGTCAGGACCGTCCCAGCAGTCAATCTCGAGGCAGCGACAGCCCTTTTGGAGTGCAGCGACGTAAGCCTCGGTGCTTGAGATGTCGGCAACCTGACGGCCAAGGAGGTAGGTGTTGTGCGAGCTTGAGATGAAGTACTCGTTAAGAGGGCGATGGAGATGCAGCGACGGGCTGACGGGAGTGAATACGGAATTGTGCACATCTGATGCGAGAAAGGTTTGAAAAGCACGGAAGTTCATGCTCAGAGGCAGTGGGGTTGCGTCACCATCTGGAGGCGTCGCTTCCTTTCTACTGGCACGGGCGAACTTCTCAAAGGTGGCAGTCAAAACATCGACATTCGCGTCCACATCGACGCCTTGTTCTCGCTGGAGGAAGGCGAAGAAGGTGGGCTTGTCCATGCCTGTGTGGGGCGCGGGGGTGAACTGGTTAAAGATCTGCCTGACGTCTTTGCGTTCTTTGAGCCGCCTGACGAAGACCAAGAACTGGCTTTTGTCCAGGCTGCCACTCTTTTCGCTATCGGCTTTGTCGAAATATGTGCGTAGCGTGGCATTGGAACAGTTGATATGTAGCCTGCGACACAGTTCAATGATACTGGGGAAGTCTATGAGCTCTTCATCTCTCAGGTGGGCTTGGGCTTCGTCCGGGTAGCGCTTCTCCATCTCACTGTTCCAGACGAGCCGAGCGCTCTTCTCGGCGAAGCCCATCAGGCCCGCCATCATGTCGATGCGGTCGCGCGACACCTTCTCCAGCGTCTCCATCCAGCTGTTGAAGGTGGCCGCGTCAGGGGTGATTATGTGCATCTGCTTGCTCTTGTCCTTGGAGCGGTTAGTATCGCAGTATACTATGGTGAACCAGTAAGGCCTCCAGTCCTCTTCGTAGCCCAGCTCTTCCCGGTAGAGCCGGGCATCCTCTCCTGCGTGGATCTCTTTTATGTCGTCGATGTAGAATGATTTGGAGGCGCGCGACGTGTCCCAGCACACCTTGGCCGAGACCAGGTCCAGGCGCAAGACGATATCTTTCATGTGGCGCTTGGTGGCCTTCTTCAACAGGGTGCCCTGTTCCAACCTTGAATTTCGCTTGGGAGCGGTCACGGTGGCGGAAGGAATGGAGGTTGGGCCCGGCCTGCTCGACGTGATTCCGAGCCCCTCGATGGGCTCGCCGTACTCGTCGACCATCTCGTCCTCTTCAAAATGGTACGACTCAAACTCGGCCAGGTCGTGTGCAGCATCGACGGCGGATCTGCTGTCGCTGCGTCGGCGCATAATAACCGGACCGGAACTTTTGTCGCGGTGCGCGTTGGACCCGTTCCGTCGGAACCTGTTCGGAATGCCCTGCGCACCGCGGCTGACTCTTCGTATGAGTCCGGGAGTGTGCCTAAGAGCCTCGGCCATGGCAGATGGTGACGAGGTAGGCGGGCTGGACAGGGGAGGCGGTATCAACGACTCGGGGAGGGTATATGACGGCACGGCCGGGAGAGAGCAGCTGGAGAAGGGCACAATGCCCTCGGGGGTCGACTGGAGGCTGCCATTGCCAAAGTGGGAGATGGTGCTGGCCGGGCTGCCGCGCGACGACGGGATGCTAACGGCAGCAGGATGCATGCGCGCGTACGAGGGCTGCGGCGAGGGCATCCGGGGGCGCGCAGGTTTGAGGTGGTCGCCATTGAGGAAGGACATGATGGTGTGGAGGGTGAATTCGAAACAAGTGACAACGCTAATTCGCCGGCATGCTGGGAACAACAACAAGCGCAGATTGGCGAGCTGGCGCCCAGGGAACGGCAGCGATATATGGGGTGCGGGTTTGACGTGGTGGTCAACAAAGCATGACAGCGGGAGGGTGCGCCCGTAAGTCGACTAGCTCGGTTCGGTCGCGAAGCGCGATGCGACGCAGCGTCGATAAAAATTGCCGGCTGTGCGACTGCAACGACGCGGTCAGCTGCTGCGGTTAAGACCGAAGGTGCTTGCGTGCAGGAGGCTGCAGGACGACAGGCGACCGGGGCGGGCGTTCGGAGCACGAGCTCGTGGGGGTCGCTGCACAGGTGTATCCGGAGCGGTAGGCGGAGAGCAGCAGCAGCCAGCAGCAGCCAGCAGCAGTAGCAGCAGCAGTAGCAGCAGCAGCAGCGGCAATTAATGCACGCACGCTGCGGGTGAGGTGAGGTATGCAGCTCCGAAGGGTAAATTGGCGGGTGTGGTGAGTTGTTGGGCGACTGGCTGGCCGAGCGAAGAGAAAATGGAGGATGGGAGGCCCCTTTAGCTGGTACGGCGCCGATGGGTCCCCCCTTGGGCGCGTCTGGGAAAGACTCAGAGTCTACCAACTCTTACCGTATTTCCAACGGGCAGCGGCAACGGCCACGGCCACGGCTACGGCCACGGCCACGCACCGCCCGCTGCTCCCTAGCCACGCCGCTACCGCTGGGTGCCCCCCCTGCCCGCCTGCTGGCCTGGCCGTCAACGCCCCCTTGTGTGGGTTGTGGCCTGACCTGAGGCGCCGCTTTGTTCTCCGCGAGCTCCCAGTCGCGCCCAGTCGCTTCCCAGTCGCCCCGTCCATGACCGTGGGCCGCTCTTCCCTGTCGCTGTTTGTTAGCCCCGCGGGCGGGGCAGGCACGACGTTTCACTAGGCTGCCTGGAAATTGATGACGTTGCCGCTGCTATTCTCTGTTTCCCCCCCTCGTCGGCGCACCTCTGGCCTGCCTGAAAATCTCCGCCTCCGTCAGGCCACCAACCCACCGCATCAGCGCATCAGCGCATCAGCGCACCGCGTTAGCACATGGCCGCGCCCATCGCAATAGCACACCCAGGCGTGCGTGCTTGTCCATCCACGGGCGCCCTCCACCCTCGACCGGCGACATCTGCCGCGTGTTAGACGCGAGGGGAGGTGCCGTGCGTTCCGGCGTGCCGTATGCTGAGCAAGGCTGAGTCTGCGCGTCTGTCTCGACGAATGCACGAATGCACATGTCGTCTCTGTCCGGGCCAACAACAGCCAGTAGCGCTGCGAAACACCACAGACGACTGCGGCAGCAGCACGAGTGGCGCGGCACGGCGCCTGGCACCATCTGCCCCTCGTCTCTCCTCATCTCTCCTCATTTGCGCTGCGTTGGCGTGCCGTGTCCGTCTCTGCCGGCGTTCCATGCTGGCGATGAGATGACTGTGTTTCGCGGTCGGGTAATACAGAGCCCCCCCGGTGGCGCTGCTCCATGTTGGCGCAACGACGGCCATTTGCTACGCCAGGCAGGAGTGATGGATCCGGCTATCCAACAGGCTCCGGGCGAGTTGCAGAGAGTTGCAGCGAATTGCACGGGTTGCACGGGTTGCAGCGAGTCGCAGCGCCCGAGCCCCATCCGACGCGGCTCCGTTATCCTGCCCACACGTGGCGCGGGCCCTCCGTCATCGAACAACAATTCGAGCCGGCCGTCTGGTTTAGGTTTTCTGCCCCCCTGTCGTCGATCCCTGCTCCCCTCGCGGCTGTCGACGGCGCAACTCACCCCCCGCCGCCCGCACGAGTGCACACAGTCGCCGCGGCCCCATCGCACGTCGACGGCCCACCCTCTCGCCATCCGCCCCGTCGCTCCCTCTGCGCGCGCGATGCGAAAGACGCACCTCTCGCGCCCAAGACGCGACCACTCTGTTCGTCTCCGCACTCTGAAGCGCTGCAATGCAATGCATGCCAGTCGCGTGACGGCGGTTCCAGGGCTCTTCTGGAAGTCCGCGCCTTTCACCATTTCCGCCCCTGGTGCGGCCGCCAATCAGTCGCAGCCGTTCCCCGCAAACTCAGCCATCTGTCTCCGGTCCGGGCAAGGTCACATGGGCCTGCAGGCGGTGTGATATCTCTCTCCTCTCAGGTCCTCGCGTCCAATCGTTTTGTCGCTTATCGATATTTTCAGCACTCTTTGTTGCTCTTCATGCGCTGTCCACGATGCCCTCCGTTGTCTACCCCCCCCCCTCGCATGCCCAGTTCGAGCCCTTCGCGTCAGCTGAATGAATGCCCAACAGCGCCCAAGGTGCTCATACTACCCAGTCGCATCCATGCGCAAGCCTGTGTCGCACAATGAAATGCTCGTCCTTCCGCTCGGCACGGATGACCCGGATGCCGTGGCTCAGGGCATCCCCCAAAGGAACAAGGCTCGCACGCATCTCAGAACCGGTCCGACGTCTCGCGAACTTTCCAGATGACATGCATGCAGGCCGCTGCCTCAGCATCAAAAAAAGAAATTGTGGCTAGGGACTTGGGAATTGGTGGTCTGTGAGTGGTCCACGCTTCACAAACCCTCCTCTGGTACATGTGTGGTAGCAGCCTCTCGATCCAGTAATGCGCCTTTCCCATGCATTGCGGCTCAACAATTTGCTTTTCGCAGACCGCACCAATGATCCAACCGAACGGTCCGAAGAACACCTTGCATACACCTCAGCTGAGGCTGTTCGAGCTACAAGAGACCACCGCCTACACCCTTGGGAGACCACGGCCCCTTTGGCGGATCCCCTTCAGAGTCTCCACCAAAAATTACTCGCCGAATGGGAATGGTGGAAACAGCCCATAGGTCAAATCCCAGGACGAGCACCAGCTCGAAATGAAAGTGAGGCAACGAGAGATTGCAGCGAATCCCGTGTAACACCACCGCCCGCTCAGCAATACTCGACCAAATCCAGCACGTCCAACTCACCACACGCAGAGCTGTCGCTGACCGGCATGTCGTAAACAGATGCACCCTCGTTACTCTTCGCCTGAACCGGCCCATAATGGTCGCTCTTGCAGCTTTTGCGTCGGTACAAGTTAGCGCGGCACCTTTGCGCCCAGGGGTCACCGGAAATGCTCGAGGGTGCATTGCTGGCATCGGAAGATGCCTTGTACTGCGTACATGTGCGCATCATCGCGTAGGTTCCGAAGTCGTTGTCTTCAGCTGTCTGCTGTGTAGCGTCGCCCTCTTCGCCCTTGCTCCATCGCTGGCCTTGGCGACGTATGGGCGCAGCTGCAGATGAGGTTATTCCGGGCATGGTCCCTGAAGACGTTGGACGTGGCGCGCCGCTTGCTGCATCTTGTATACTTTCGCTTACGCAATAAGTAGATCCGGATACCGCTCCGGACGCTCTAGAGCTGAGCGAGCCCACAACACCAGATGGTGGGGTTACCCTCCTAAACACATTCTTCTTGTCCGTATTCACCGCTGCCTCGTCATCCGCCGTGTCAGATGCCGTAGCCATTTCATCTCCAAAAACGAATGCATGCCATAGTTGCTTATCCTCATCTCGTTGTATCTTTCCAAGACTCATGCCCCGCTTTCTCTCAATATGCGGCCGCTTTCCTAGCGTGTCCTTCTCGCTACCTCGTGTGATTGAAGGCAAAGAGGCGGAAATGCAGGAGGGCGAGTTCGTACGCGTCTGGCCGCCTTGGGTGGCATGCTGTGACCAGGGCGTAGGTTCAGTACCCGTCGTCGCCCTGAACCCCTGCGGGGTCGGACGAGAACACTGTTTGTTGCTTTCCGACGCGTCTGCTGTTGTCGACCGGTGCGAACTATCGTCGGGAATAGGAATGAACAACCTCCAGGGACTATCATCGACGATCTGAGGCTGCCCAACCACAGCCCGCTTCACCTCCGAGTGGTGTCTATATTCACCCAGACTTGCATTAGTCAATTTGTGGTCATGATTCGTTTCACCGATGGTGTAACCGACCCCTGCATCTTCCTCAACCGCTGCTGAATTATCGGAGGTCCGGTCAAAGACGAGGCGCAGTGGACGGTCGACGCCTCCATTGTATTGCGTGATGTAGCAACCCGAAACCTTATCCACCTCGTCTGTGCTTGCATTGCCTGCTGACGAGGCACGGATGTGCTCGCACTGGGCTAAATCACTCTGGGCTGCGTCGTGTGTCCTGGTCCGATACGAGGTCTCCTTCTGATCGGAGGCTTGACAAGCCTGCAATCCTTCACCCCGCATCTCAGGTAGAGCTCGGACTTGTTCGTGTCCCCCCACGAACGCCCTGCAGTCCTGGTCTCCGATCCATGCAGGACTTTGGCTGGGGTTGGGGGCTGTGTGCAGGGCTTCATTATCAAAGAGCATGACATCGGACGACTCATCGCGCGGTATTGCCGCTCCCTGTGAACCTCTAGCAGTCCGCTGGATTGTGGTGTTGCTCAATGCGTCCGTTCCGATGCGGATCCTGATGTTTTCGCCCGGTAATGCGCCACTCAGGTATGTGTCCGGCTGTTGATTACGTTGATACTGGAGTTGGCGGGCCGGGGATGGATTCCCCTTCGGCCTCGCGGTCAGCGCGCCGCGACCCTTGATCTTCCTGCGTTTTCCAATCTTCTCCCTCTCGGCGCTTGACGCAAAGTGCGTCGGAATTGGCTTCGAACGCGTCAGGCCAGCCCAGTCTTTCTGCCGCAAGAGCTTCTTTCTTCTCGCTTCTAATAGTAAGCCCTCCTGCGGGTCAGCATTGTCGGCCTTCCCCCCCCTTCTAGAACCGCCTGCGCAGGCTATCAGTAAGCTGCATTCCGATCGGTCAAGAAGACCAGGCGGACTCACCGCTCGCGCTTCTCTGGTAGGCCGCCATTCTATTTTGACCTTCGCGGCGGTTTGGGCTTACTGGGATCATCTCCCACTCTTCTTGAGCGCCCTGCTGACTGGGTGCGCAGCCGACCTTGCCGCGCCTCTCTTGCAGTGGTGTGCTATGGCCTACATGGTAGACGGGGCGGGAGCTGAATGATGACAACTGGCCGCCTAGCCCGGCCTCGTCTTCGCGAGAGTAAATTGGGTGCAATGGAGAGGTGAGTGACTTCGAGCTGTTCTGCAACCGCGTCCGCGCGCGTGCGAAGTGTGCCTTCTGTATCTGAACAATGCCCTTGTTTGCCTGCTTAGATCGCTGAAATTTACCGCCGGTCCAGTTCATCTTGACCGCATCCCAAAACCACAGCTATTCCAATGCGAGAAGGCGGCGAAGTGGGTGTTGTGTGATGTGAGGCGAGAAGTCTCCGAAGACGTCAGCCATCATCCGCACCTTCCTTCTACAACGCTGGCCGCTCCTTCCTCACCCTCAGCGCACTTTCTCCCAGCTTGCCCAAACCTTTTACGTTTTGAGGGAAACTTCACATCACTCACACCGACCGCCAGGGATCGTATGCAACAACCGAATGCAAGACTAATCTCACACGGGCTCGAGCTTCTACCTTCAACTGTACCCGAGCTCTTTTCTCACCACCGATCATCATCATCATCACCATCACACACTGCAATTGACCGCGTGTGACCTGAGCAGACAGCGACGGCTGCGGATATCGCGCTGTCTGCGCGCATCACCTACACGGCCTTCCGCGTCCGACAAAGCAATCGGCACTATCAACCTTGGAGTCAAACAAGGTCCTAGTCGATCCATCGCACGAGGAGGCCAGCGTACAATTCTATTGCCGACCGGTGGAAGCGACTCCAGACCGGTTAGGGTTTTGCGTCCCCATAATGCGGAAGTGTGGAGACAATGCGGAGCTGTCGCAGCTCATACGCCGAGTATCCGAATTGATCGACCTTAGATGTCCAGTCGTTCATGTGTATGGACAGGAGATTAGGCTCAACTACCGGAATGTTCACCTGCCCGGTGTCAGCGATCAAAAACTAATCCATTCGCATTCCGGATCTTGCTCGGGCGTCAAAGTATAGCAACAGTTACTCATGGCCCACAGTTGTCACCAATCGCATGCAAGTCGAAACGATATGCGTTGCCGGCAACGTACAGAAAAGGTCATCTACTCCCCGATCCTTATGGACTTCCCAGGACATAGGACGGTTGTCTTCTTGTCTGAACCATTATGCGTATACACAAAGCATACGGCCCAATTGGAACAGAATATATCTTATATGGCAGAGCGAGGAGTATCGATGGATGATGCGGGTAAAAGAGATAGGCTCGGTGTTATTATGCCGACTACATCTCTCGGAGCCTGTTAGTCGATAACGTCGTACATGAAAGCGCAGCAAGCGACTGGCACTTAGCACGCTCTACCTCCCTCTTAGGTCTGGAGAATCGCCGCCGAGTTGTGCAGGCACTGCCTATCACCTCGAGGTCTGCACGCCGGCTAGTGTAGGAAATCTCACACGCCGAGTGCTTTGACTCGGGTAGGATAGCATCTGCTTGAAAATGTACGGGTACAAGTTGATGATGTCAAGCGTGGTTTGATTAAGGATTTTGTGGGTACTTCTCGGCTTATTTTCCTCACCAGTAAACCCTAACCAGACGCATAGCGCGCATCACTACACGTATACACAGCCTGCGACACTCCGCAGATTGGGCGTGTGAATTGTGCTATAAGGAACTGCAAAGGAGACACAATAGTTTCCACGTGCGTCGCGCGTGCACCGCTGGGTGCGGTGATGTCGAAGAGCACAAAGCCATGGACAAATTGCTCGTCTATTTGGAATAGGAACATGCGGCAGCCGTCGCAACACGATATGAGCTTTGCTCCGCTCGCGTCTTGCGGTCCAGCTTATTCACCGCCTCGTTGGGGCTCCGCTGTGGGCACCTTGGCGAAAGCATGCACGCCGGGACATTTCCGAGAGACGTGATGCGAATGGCAAATAGCGCGTCGATCCGGGAAGCGCTCCGGCGCAATGCAGCGTCTCAGTCCCTGGAGGAGTTCATCCTGAAGGGAAAGTGGCCCCCGGGCGCTAGCCACGCTTTCTTGGCACTCTGGCGAATCTTGTCTCAATGGCGTCATTGCCTCTCAGACTTTTCATCGCTCCCATATCAACACCGCTCGCGCGCGGCCGCCAACACACGACGCTGCAAGGTCCAGCGGGCATTGACCCGTCCGTCCAATTAACCTCCGACCTGGCGATAAGTAAAGCACTCCATGCCGTACATGTTGCCCCTACAGATGCCCACTTTGGCTGCGCCCACCACTTCTCCACCAAATCAGAGGTGGGCAGTATCCCACAGTACCCCGCAACCTCCAACCACTTGTCCGACAACGTGCCAGATTCGGGCGCCCCCGTGCGATCTCCAGGGCTAGTGCCATTTTTGTTGCTCTGCTCAATCCAACAGTCTCGGTGCAATGACGCAAAACATCGCACTAGCTGCGACGCCGTTGATAAGAATTGTCAGGATGAAGCGTCGAGGTCGGCGAAAAGGCCGCTATGTTTGCTGAATCTGTCCGATAATGTCGACGAGTACAAGGTGCTTTGCGGGATAAAACGTCGCAAGTCTTTTCGTCTCGCCGAGTTCCGACGTGTCATCTCAACTATCTCCACAGTCCCACAATTCTCCACACCAAGTTGAGGGGTATCTGGAGGTGCTCCATTCTCTCTTTCAGGGGGTCGAATACTTAAGCCGTTTCCACCCAGCCCTCAGCAGCATTTCCGTATACCCTTTGTCCAGCTACCTATTCTGTGTGACCATCGCCCTACTTCTTACGTATCCCACTCTATTCTCTACCACAATGTCTACACCGTCATATATCTTGCCCCCAGGCAGCAGTCGCTATGCTCGCCGCCTCTCTTCGACCGAGGCCACACGAGAGAACATCAAAATGGGACCCACCGTTGTTGTGCCCCCGAAACACTTGATGGCACCGAGCGATGCTTCAGAAGTTGCAACTGCAATGGAAGCCGCGCGGCATAAGCTTGAAGCATCAACGGCGCCCGGGACTCCACCAACTCCTACCGACACCATTGTTACAGACAAGTACGCATATGCCTTTGATATCGACGGTGTTCTTATCAGGGGCGGACGGCCAATTCCAGAGGCCATCGAAGCTATGAAGGTCTTGAATGGCGAGAACGAGTACGGAATCAAGGTGCCATACATCTTCGTTACGAATGGTGGAGGCAAGACCGAAGCCGAGCGTTGCCTCCAATTAAGCCAGCAGCTTGAGATGGAGGTATCACCGGGACAGTTCATTTGCGGCCATACTCCCATGCGCGAAATGGCTGAACGCTACAAGACGGTACTAGTAGTCGGTGGCGAGGGCGAGAAGTGCCGACATGTTGCCGAGGGCTACGGCTTTAAAGACGTCGTCACACCAGGAGATATCATCAAGGACAACCAGGACACTACGCCTTTCCGGAAATTGACCAAGGAGGAGTACCAGAACTCCAGAGCAAGGAACTTTGCGGAGGTCCAGATTGAAGCCATCTTCGTCTTTGCCGATTCGCGCGATTGGGCCTCTGATCAGCAAATCATCCTAGATCTACTCATGTCCAAGGGTGGATATCTCGGCACAAGGTCCGAGACCTTCGATGAGGGTCCGCCAGTCTTCTTCAGTCACAACGACGTTGTCTGGTCAGCCAGCCACGACTTGACCCGCATCGGCATGGGCGCACTGCGAGTGAGTCTAGAGGCGATGTACAAGGCCGTCACGGGCAAAGATCTGAAAACCACCGCTTTCGGGAAGCCTCAGATTGGCACCTTCGAGTTTGCTACCCGTCTACTTCAGGAATGGAGAAAGAATACGCATGGTATCGATTCACCCCCTGATACTGTTTATTTCGTCGGTGACACCCCCGAATCCGATATTCGAGGCGCAAACGAATTCGATAAATACACAGATAACAGCTGGTATTCCATTCTCGTTCGAACAGGCGTTTTCCAGGAGGGTACCAAGCCGCGCTTCCAGCCGAGAGCTACTGTTGACACTGTGCTCGACGCTGTCAAGCATGGCATGGAGCGCGAGTATAAGAAGGTTTTGCGCGCAAGCATGGAGCAGGCGGGCGTCATTATTGGGGAATCGACGTAGTTTCCTGTGCTTTTCGCGGCATGAGCGCATCGGAGTTGTATTTCTTTTGGCATAGCGGTCGGCGTCCTGGTGCTCTTTGTTACCTTTTTTTTTTTTTGGAAGAGGAGAGTTGCTAATGTTGACTAGCCTGTGGAAGCACTCTCCAAAGAGCGCCCCCAACACAACATTTTCAACTTCTATATTATCGGCTCAGTTCTCGGTCAATTTGCCATACATATTGTCACTCTTATTTACGTTTCGCAATATGTGCAGCGGATCGAAGCTAAAGAGCCTAATATTGACCTCGAGAAAGAGTTTGAGCCCTCTCTCCTCAACAGCGCGATCTACCTGCTCTCACTCATTCAGCAGATCTCCACGTTTGCAATCAACTACCAAGGTCGACCCTTTCGTGAGTCAATTCGTGAGAACAAGGGCATGTACTGGGGACTGGTATTGGTTTCAGGAGTTGCATTCAGCTGCGCAACAGAGTTCGTGCCGGAGATTAACGAGAAGTTGAAATTAGTCCCGTTCACGTACGACTTTAAAGTCATGATCACTAGCGTCATGGCGCTTGACTACGTGGGATGCTGGATTATTGAAAAGGCATTGAAGTGGGCGTTCAGCGACTACAAGCCTAAAGACATTGCGATCAGGCGGCCTGACCAGTTGAAGAGGGAGGAGCAGAGGAAGATTGAAGAAGAGCACGAGGCGCAACGGAAGAAGAATGAAGAGGAAGAAGAGAAGGCTCGCCTGGCGGGGCTGACGCGATAAAGATTTCGCTTCGAATGCTTACGAACTTTTGGAGAATGGTTACAGAAGCAAGGGTAGAAATGGGCTTGGATTCTTACTTGTGCATAACGTGGGTGATCTGTCTGAGATAGATACTCCCGAGGTAGCTTTACCGCTATAGAATATAGTACAGGAAAAACTCCTACTGTGTTTCATGCGGACCTTACAGAGAGACTCCCACTATGCAAATCCAAATCAAATAATAGAATCTGCACCTACGAGGACAATAAAAGAATACTTTCGTCTTTTTAGCGAAATTTAGCACTCTCTATACTTTACATAGGATCTAGGTTTTACTCCTCTTACCCAGTGTCTAAATCTCTAGCGCCGGTAAGAAAATAGCAAATCACAAGGAGCTTCCCCTCCACGTTGATGGGAAGGTAGAGTAGATAGAGGGCTTAAATGCACTAACTTGAAGATCCTGGTAAAATAAAGAATATACGAGGCTTAGTCAGAAACCTAAAGAACCATCGAATTCAATTAATCCGTACGGACCGTATACTAAGGCGGACTTTTCTTGAACAGGAAGCACACGAGACTTGATCCTAGAAGCGCAAGTAATAGCGCTTCAACACCAGATCGCAACAACAGACCAGCCAGATATTCTCCGTACTCACTACTCCCATTCTCTGTCCAATGTAATGCTTACATTCAATCAAAGGAAGTGTGTAAGCGCTAAAAATATGTTCATCTTCGCTGAACAGTTGCACGCGAGTCAATTAGTGGAATGTCTCAGCTTCCTCTTCAAGATGCGATAAACAATCTCATCAAATGCCTTCTCCTGCGCCTTCTCCCAGACCGCACGTTCCGGGCAGGCAATCTAAGCTCCGACAAGAGGGCTAGCGTAAGCCTTCGCGTTCCTTCTGATAGCACTAATATCGGTCTGCGTAATTAAGTGTCCGCCTTTGCGCATCTCCCCTTCCAAGCCTAACGGCTCTTCGGCGGCCTCCTTCATGGCCTTCATTACTGAATCTCTGTCCTTCGTTGTCCAATAGTTCCACCACCTGCTCTTCGCAAATCGCACCGTTCTAGCGGCCTCGCTCTCGTCGTCGTCGGCTATGTTCTCGTTCGCGAGGAGCTCTCGAAGGTACTTTGACTTGAACTGACCTCTTGGAAGAGGGAATATCTCAAGGTATTCGTTGTATCGATATGCCAGAACATCGGCGCCAGTAGCCATCTCGGCGAGGATCTCGATACGAAGGCTCCTTTTGCGTTCGGCTTTTATACGCTCTTCTTTTTCTTTCGTAAGTTTATTACGGTGCCATACTTCCCATTCCGGGTTCACTTGATGGTAAGAGGTTGGATTAGTGTTCGGAGATTGTAGAGCTTGTAATGACAGGGGTTGTTGTGCCGCAGGTTGTCGCGTGGGAAGCAGTTGCTGTTGTAGGCTTTCCTGCTGTTTAGGACTGTGACTAGCTATCCCACGTTGCTCTTTGATGTATAGACCCTGTGGGTCAATAATAGGGTCTAAGAGTGCATGCGTCATTGGTGGTGATGCGGCGGGTGTGAGCTGGCGAACTGGTTGGAATTGCATATTTTCGGGCTGCCTGTTGAACAATTCAGTAAAATATGCCCATAGAGAATTTCGGTCTCTTATTGAAAGCTAGAAGCTGCACTGTCTGTCAATCGTGTAGCAACTTACCTATGCTGCGAACTGCTAGACTCGGCCGCTGGATAGGCATGCTTCGACAGATTTGGCGCACTCGTGTTTGCTGGCTGGCGTCCTGAGCTATAGTAATTGGATGAAACCATATTGGGCAGCGGCAAGCCATACGTGAGGGATGAGTTCACGGACCCTGGCGTCGCCCTGCGTTTGGGTGAGAATAACTCCCGGTCAATACTTGGCCCCATTCGCTTCTGGCCTGTGTTGTACATGAGATTAGGCATGTGGCCCTGTTTTGGCGAAATGTCTGCTTGTGGGGCTTGCTGCTGCTGCGGTTGTGGGATGGTATAAGTAGTGACGGAGCTAGCCGGAGGCTTAACTGGCTGCCACGTCTGTCCAATGTTTCTTGGCTGGGGTCGCACTCCATTTCCAGTGTTTCCTTTACTCCATACATATTTTCTCTGAGGATTCAACGTATTGGATGTGTGTATTGATGGATAGTCAGCCGGGTTGACATAACGGGCATGAGTCTCGTACGGTGAACGGACAAGTGCCGGTGGCGAGAGAGTACCGTTCGAGGATTTGGGCGGCAGCTCGAAATGTTGGGGTGTATTGACTTTTTTCGTGTGCGTCTTGGACAGGGTGTCTTTCATTCCCTGTCCGGAAAGTTCCTCGTCTCGTAACATCCGCTGAATCGTATTTGTACTGATGGCATGCGTCTCGGCGGTGCTGACGGGTGGCAGAGCGGTACTAATTGCTGCACGATTCGTTGCTTGCAGGGCATAAGTCGGGTTCAACTCCATAGCAAGAGTGTCGAGCTCCTTCCTAGGGTTCCTCAGATCCAAACATCTTAACCTTTTGGTGTGTGCCTGGCATGCTCGCCAGTGAATGAGCTGCTGGAACTCGTCCTTTGCGAAATGAATCATGTTAATCAACTGGCGGTTTACAAGCTTTTCGGGAACAAGAGTGCGTAGCAATGGCCCAAGTTCATTTCTATGGGGGTCGTCGGCCGCGGCCTCGGGGTCGAGAACTGCGTTTATGGCGGCGACGTCACGTTTGAGGTCACTTTCGAAAGACGGATGTCGTGGGTCGCGCGTCAGCCAGCCCTGGCCCACTGCAGAAGTAAAAATACGGACCTGGAAGGCACCAGGTCAGTAAAGCTCACCCAAAGCGGTCAGCGCCTAGGTGTTAGGGCGCGAGCCGCGCCGTTCGTACAATCTGATGGAAATCGTAGAGACGTACCGATCCTCGCTGACAGTAAGGTGCTCTAGGAGCATGGGGCGATAGTTGCGACATACAGAGCGGTTGAGACAAAGAAGGTGCCGTTATGGTTTGGGTTGTGGAGGTGCAGGTGCAATGCGTGCCCGCTGCAGCGCAGAATCTGTTACATTCAGGGCATCTGAATTGCCAGTGAACGTCTTCTGCCAATTTTATTGGTCTAGTGTTAGTGAAAATATTGCCCGCGCTTTAGCTTGGTGAAGGTGCTTGAAAAGTAAACTATGTATTCTTAGTTCACTCTGTGTACTGCGCAATGCTATACCGAGTACGCTCACTTGTCACAATAATTGGAACTTCCAACTCGTATAGCCATTTGTTCTAGATATGAGAGCGATTCCTGGGATCTTGTGAAACTTTCTAGGTAGGTCCTTCGCAGATAGAAAATGTAGGGAATAACATATTCACACTATTCACCACAACGATTACACATTTGAAAGTAAAACCTTTGTACTGGATATGATATATTTTGCAAGAATTCTTTGGGATCAGAAAACTATTCTCCAGTGTCTCAACTACCTTGCAAGGCACCCTCACAACTGACTCCAATGGCAACTCCGTCTGCCTAATCATTTGCATGCGCCTCTCCACCCGCAGCAATGATCAACTCGCGCAACTTGTCCAGCTTTTTCACGCATGTCCTGATTTTCCCAGCGACGTTGCGTTTTTCAGAGCCTTTAAGTGCGTCTTCTCTTGCAGACCACTCCCATTTCACTTTAAGGACCTCATCTCGTTTCTGTAGAAGCGATTCCAGTGCATGAGATCCGGGGGAATCTAGTACGGACCGTTCCAGCTTTCGCATTGGGGTGTACTTGGGTTTATTGGGATCCGGAGGCTGTGTTTTCTTTTTTGTTTGTTTGGCGGACTGGTCATGGTTTGCGTTGGGTTGATTCTTGTGCCGATTTTCAGCTTGCTGCTGCTGTTGAGTCTGCTGAGGTACTCGTGTGATGCTCGGTTCTGGAGCCCGTCGCTGTTGTTCCTGAGCTAGTTGCCGGCCTGACGCCTGTTGCAGTTCGGGTTGATTGATGACGTGATTTGTCTTTTCGGCGTCTAGACGCTGTTGCGACTTGGTAGCGCGTGTCTCCTCTGCTTCTTGGGCACACTCCTGCTCATTCCCAGTCCGCAAGCATTCTCGCACCTGGGCAAGCTTTTCTTCCCCCACTCGCAATTTCTCTTTCCACTCAGCTTTCTGCTGTCCAGCGTTTTCCTGTTCTTCCTTCTCTCTTGCCTTCCTCGCCTTCTCTTCCTTATGCTTCTGGACCATCAACTCGAACTCCCGCTTCTGTTGTGCTTGAATGATAAGCTGCCCCTTCTCGTATGCAACTCTCCAATCCTCCCTCTCTGTATGTTTTCCTTTACTCCGGAGATCATCTCGTGGCTCCGGCTCTTTGGATCGTTTATCCAGTTTCACTTCTCTGGTGGCATTCTCGAGCATATTGGCGAAATCTTCGTTAGCTTCCTTCTCTAAAGCACGAGCTATGTCGAGGTCAAAGAAGGGATCATGAACGATTGGTCTTTCCAGTTGTTTGAGGTAGGCTATATGGTCGTCACTGAATGGCAGGTCGAAATCTGGGACAAAGTCGATGGGCAGTGGTTCGATGACATCCTGAACGGTGTGTTCATGTTCCGCGTTTGGTGACGAGGACTCCTTAGATGGATCTGAGTCAAGCGATGGAGACGAAGGAATTGGTTCCGGGGTATGTTTTTGACTAGGGTTTGACGGTAGAGTGGAGAAAATCTGGCTGTGGTCTGCAACGTCGTGTTGCTGTGCTTGCGACTGTGGTGATTGCCCTTTGGAAGCCACGCTTTCAACGATGGGTATGGGTATGCGGGGCCTTTGGAATCCGTCTTCATGCTGGAAAAGGAGAGGTTGCGATGGCCGCAACGGTTGAGCTTTACGTTGAGCACCCAGAGTGTGTTGATTGGTGATGGTGTTCTGCCGGTTGTTCACACACGCAACGTGAGGCAAATTTGGCCATCGCGATATTTGAACGGGTGAATATGTGACGGCAGTATGCGTGGCGTTCCCAGGATAGGGATTAGACACATATGGCCGTAGTGACGCAGAAGATAGGTTGTGAACTTGACTGCCAGACTGAGATGTGACAGCGTCCTGGATATCAGCTACGGGGTGGAAATGTTGCGAGTAAGATGGCTGTGGCGACGAAAGCGGTCCTGCATACATGCTCGCATGCCACATGGGATGAGCGGGACTTCCCACCATCGCTGGTGGTACACAACCCCGTGCGCTCACAGCTTGCTGAAAGCCAGCTGAATCTGTCTTCGTCGGCTGGATTGGGTGTACATAATGCCCCATCTGCCCAAACTGCTGTGTATATTTAGACTTTTGGCTCTCCGTAAGCTCACAGTTGAAGTTCTGGAGCATTTCGTTGGGATAATATCCCGGTGGCATTTGGGCTGAGTGGTGTTGCGGGAATTGCATATTATGAGCCATCGGCGATTGTCCGTACGCCGGGTTTGGTAGCAGCTTTCTTGTTCCGCTAATCTGTATCTCGTCTTTATGAGAGTAGATTTGCTGCCGTTTGCCTCCCGTACATCGTGCGTCCTTGAGATCTTCGAGGTCAAATCCATCATAGCTGCGCTTGCGAGGATTACTGTTCATGACGGGTATTTGGTCCTTGACCTTTGTAATCCGGGATTGTAGGTATAGGCGATGCAAAAGCCGGAGACTGAGCGTTGCAGTTGCGATGCGTCAGTGTTTAGGGTGGCGCTGAGAGGAAAGGCCCAGTTGCGTATTGCAGGTTGCAGCTGCGTTGCGACGCGTAAAGGGTCTTATTCAGAAGCAATGGACAACGTGCGCGATATTTTATTGAAAACATGAGCTCGGTGCTTGGAGAAATGGGCGACGTGGTGAAGGAGGTACACGGCCCACATATAATACGAGAAAATAGAATTAATTGTAGAGAGGTAGTGAGAGGGCTGGACTACGTCCTCGCATCATCACGTGCAATTGTGCGGAAGGAATGATTTGGAGTAAATTGGAGACTATTGCTCATAAATAAACGTGTCGCGGCAACGCTCACTGTCAAGACCGTCAGCCCGGTGTACCATCTCCCACAGACGTAGTAGCCGCTCAACCGCAACTGGAGCGCGAGAGAGTAGATTTTTTTTTATTTTTTTGCAACTTGATGAGGTTCGTGGGTTTCGCGATCTATGGGTGACTTTTGCTGTCAACCATACTTGGCAGCGATTACATAAAGGTGTTCAACCGTATTCACAGTACGCAAGATTTTGGGTATGAAGCGATTCTGCACTGCTTAAATAGACATGAGGTCACTATATCATATCACTGCAATGATCTGATTCTCCACTACTAAAGAACCCCTAACTATAATATAGTAGCACGGCCAAGGAAACCATAAGGTCCCAAATGGATGGTAAGCGGATATGTGCGGTGAGCAGCTATGATGACATGCGACGACCGCCAGCGTAATGTTCTTGGTAACCGAGTCAGGACTTCCAGTCATCCTGTATCCTCGTTGAGCACCTAATCATCATGCTCAACCTTAAGATATGCCTTGTTCCTGCCCTTACTAGTAGCGATGGTGTTTAAGACGGCCTCCTCCTTGAGCCCTACAGCCGTGACAAGCTCGTCACCCACCTCACTAAGGCTCGACGAAACTGTTTCGGCCAATTGACTGACTTGGGTATCGTGATCGTCACGAGTTTCAATGTCCCCAACATCGACCAGCATGTCGTCAACGGGAGAAGTTCCGACAGCGAGAGCATCGGCGGGGTCGATACCATGCTCGAGCGCAATGACGACCTTGTGGATCAATGACAGACCAATGTCAGCCTGGTTCAGGGCACACCACTGAACGGCGCGGCTGAACAATCCTATTTCCTTCTTATCGCAGACGGGAAGTTTCTTGAGCCCCGTTAGGAGCTCGAGAACTGGATAATCATCCTCTTCGTGGGGATGTTTGATCTCGGAATCCTTGAGGCGGATGGCGTCTGTTGCGTCGGCATCGTCAGCTTCAAGAAAGAAGCTCCGCCAATACTTTTCCCAATCTACTCCCCATAACTTTTGCCCGCGCTTGATCGCCTTAGAACACTTGACACTGCAGGTATTTCGATGATACCCATCTGGCTTGATGTCTCGATACTCGTTAAGAACACGGGTGATGTCTGCCGGGCCCCAGTTTCGGGCATAGAGGCGAAGGGCAACAATAGGACGTTGTAGTGCATTGAAGAAGAAGACAATAACTTCAACGTCGGTCAGCGGAACGATTGGAATTTGAGCTCCCGCCGGCGGAATGTAGTTGGTAAGATTGTGAGTTTCGCGCTTGTTTAGAAACGTCCGCGACTTTCGAGTTCCCACTGGGGCGGGAGTCTGCGGTACTCCGGACGTGTTCGTGGAGTCGATCGTATCAGTTATAAAGCCAGCCTAACGATCATGTCAGTCACCGCACTCTTATCCTTTACTATGCGAGGTATCATGTGGAGTACTCACCTTCGTCGCTGGGGCTGTAGGAGTCGGCAGGCCAGCTGGAAATGCAGGCAACAAGTCATTTCCGCTAATACTGGTGTTCAAAGCTGAGGCGACAATAGACCGATTGCGACTACCCGCCCTGTTTCTGGTGTTTGTGTCCGGAGCGAGTCTCTCTTCCTTCCGGTCGATATGGGATCGATGCTGCGTAATGTGCTGCTCGAGCTGGACAACCCGATGCTTCAGATCCCCGACGTGCTTGTAAAGTCCTTCGTTTAGGTTTGTCACCTCAGCCACGACACTTCGCAATCTAGTTACTGTTATGTGTCAGCCAGACTGTTCTTTCCGTTTAATGTACGACTTACACTGCTGCTGTTGCTGTGCAAAAAAGCCTTCGAGTGCATAAAGCTTATTCTGTACCCTTTCCACAGGAGAATGCGAAACGATGGCATCTGGCTGGGCGGCCTCATTTCGTACTGCAACTCGCTGTCAGCAACATGGCTAGTATGCCTTGAATTAGGACAGCCCTTACCCGCTATTGCGTCTGGTGAGCTCAAAAAGAAGTTCGCAAACGTCTTCCGCTCTTCGTTGAGCGCAGCATTGTCGCCCTCCATCCTGTATCAGAGTCCACGAAATCGTTCTGTGAAGACTGGAAACGTAGTTCTACGTCTGGGTTGTTTCATAGAGCCGCGTCCTTCTACTAGCATTTACTTTGGTTGCCAAGATAATTGGCTATTGCGCTTGGTGAAAGCGCTGAGCGGTGAAGCGCTGAGCAGTGAAGCGGTGAAGTACAATTAAGAGTAAATATACTAGTCCTTGTATGAGTACGTAAGGAATGAGCGCGCATGGTGAAGTCAAGAAAGTTGTACAAATTAATAGAACCCGAGGGCTTAGAATTCGCAGAAACCTCCGTCACCCTAGCGATTGGCGGTAGGTATATTTGAGTGCGACGCACTTTTTTCGAGGTAGGTCTTACTTGGTCTCGTAACTGTTCACAAGTATCGTGGATATAGCTTGATCATCTTCGTGTACATAAAGTCCTAGAACAAATTAGTTAGCCTGACACATCCAGTGCAAAACGCGCGATACCTTACCTTGGGTAGTGCCGTAAGCCATCACTAAAAACGTGATTTAGCCAGCAAGCATCTGTTTGGGAAAGCAGGACAGAAATTGGGCGAACATCTCGCAGATCGCTATCCTTGCGTCGTAGCCATTTTCAACTGCCGCCCATATCTGGGTAGTCGGACGCAAAAGTACATTCACGTAGTCTATAATCAAGTAGGTTGAGGGTGCACAGGTGAGTCTTTCGAGTTCAATGTTCCCAACTATTGCTCAAGCAGCAGGTCATCCCCTGCCGTACATCGAAAAAGGAGGCGTTAGGTTGCAGTTGAACGGAGCCGGGTTGCGTTTCTTCCAGAAAGGTTGTGGGATAAGGACGCATGAATTTGGGCAAGTAAGTGATGAGGGTTAAAGTCATAAAGGAAAAAAGAAGGCGCGAGATATATTTGATGGCTGGTCACTTGCTCTAGTAGCCAGAATCCCGGCTACTCTTATCCTCAGCCAGTGGGTGAATGAGTGAGTTTGATTAACGTGCTATAGACGGCCATTGGCCTTATCTACACAAGCCTCCCGTGGGATTATCCCCCAGTGGCGTAGCGCGGAGGGTAACAACTAGTCAATCAAGGTGTTGAGACTCAAGACTATAAGATGAGTGAGTAGATTCAGTAAATTATACTATACCTCAAGGCATTAAATAAATATAGCGAGGCGCAACGCTTTACGCAAGTGCACTATATCCATGCCGGAACGGCGAACTCTTGTCCTCGTAAACTACTAGCGTAAACTAGGCCGGTAAGTGATTACAATTCGCACTTGGTTCTTGTCTCGCGTTATCGGCGCCTTTCAAAACGAGTGTGCCACTCATCCTGACGACGAGCATAGAATTTGAAAGCATTGTTCTGCTGTCATCTTTGTAATGCCACACCCCAGCTTCACCGTAGTTGCGCAGAGATACGAAGGCTTACGACATGGCCGAGGTGCTAAAGTGCAATCTTCTGGGTTTGTATTGTTGTGAGCAGTTGTGATAACAGACAATATTTGAGCTCTGGAGGTAGGCACGTAGCGGAAAGAATATATAAACAATAGATATCTAAGTGTAGGAAAATATTAACGAGTGGCGTATGGGCTCAGCTCCAATATGTATAAGAATAAACTCTAATGCGGGTACCCATCGCGCAGCCATGAGTTGATCAAAAACCAATGCCCCGTCTATCTCCCCTATCCAAACATTCATCCACTTAATGAGTGTTGCCGATCTCCATCCTCTTCTTGAGCCTGTAGGCAATAGCCCTCTTCCTCGCCGCCGCCGTTTGCGTGAAAGCGACAGATCCACCGAAAGGACCAGCGGCAGCACCGTTCCTCACACGAGCAACGCAGACGTTGTTCACACCAGCAACCGTAGCGTCGCAGGTCATACCAGCAGGCATCTGAATTTGCATGTCGAACTCGGTGCTCGTGGCGAGCGAGATACCCTGGACACCAAGACCGGGGACGTCCTTGGTGACTGTGGCGGGTTGGAAGGCTGCCTCGTCGGTACCGCCGGAGGTACCGTCGACATCAGCGGTGAAGGGACCCGCGCCATCCTGATTAATCTGTAGGCTCATGTTAGGTCTGCTGCCGTTTCCCTTTATTTTGGTGGTTTGGGGAAGAAGGGGGGGAAGTGGGGGAGGAGGTATAAGGGGAGGAAGTAAACAGTAAACTCACTTGACGGAAAGTCATATCGACAGTGCCATCATCAGCCGCCGTTGGCATGCCACTGCTTGCACCTTGGCCGGCAGCAGCCGCAACCCGGCTCTCTGGTGGGCCCTCAGCTTTGGTGCCACCACCACCGAACAGACCAGCAATTCCAGTAGCACCACCACCGCCCCCAGCTGCCTTACCACCTCCAAGGAGGCCGCCGAGGAGTTGTCGGCGCTGGACGTTCTGCGGGAGATTGTCCTCAACACCAGTGGCACCAGAAGCGCCTTGGTTGGTAGGTGGCGCAGCGGCGGCACCCGTGCCCATGAAAGCTGCGATCATAACGGCAGCGTCAACAGGACCATTACCCTGAGTACGGCCCAAAGGTCCATTCTTGCCGGATGCGATGTCGCGGTCACGAATAATAGCTGTGTCTGCCTGGGAGCCGCAGCCGTTGGAAGAGCAGTCGCGGGGAGTGCCGTCAGCGATGGTAAGACCAGGCATGATAACACCGTTGGCACCATTCATGGAGACGACGACACCATGAGCGGAGGTATAAGATGCTAGAGCAGCCGCAAGAGCGATTTGCTTGGAGAAGTACATGTTGAAGGATGGGTGGGAAGAATTAGGCGACTAAGTGATCAACACAATAGCAATATGGAATAGAATAAACCACAGACTAGCTGCTGGTAAAAGAAGATGCAAGAAAGGAGAAGATAGAATAGAAAGGCTGATGTCGATGGTGATTTCGATGGTCTCCTTCCTCATCCCATATATACTTCTTGGTATGCACCTTGCAGAAGACTCTCACTGTGCAAATCCAAAACAAATATTTCTTGGTATGCATCCGCTTGTTTCCCTCGGGTGCTAAAAACTCCATAGGAAAACCTCCGGCGCCGCCCAATTGCATCGTCAAACAGCGTCCAACATCCTAGGACAATGGCTTGCCTGAATGGCCAAGACCTTAAGTGCGTGGGTAGGTGCAGCGTGTTTTGCCTCAAGGGCCGATACTCAATACTTCAGGTAGGCTTGGCTGTGCGATCATGTTTCCGTGTAGACTCAAAGGGCCACTGGTAGCGCAGGCTGGCGGGGACCCGATGGTAGGGTCGCGGTCAGGGAGGGCTAGACAGTGTTTGGAGGGGTTGAAGTTTGTATCGTGCCGAAAAGGCACGTTTTAATGCAGAGTTGCGTTCCTAGTCGTGCGGCTAGGCATGGAGACAGTCAATGCCTATTTCCTTTTGTACCCGGATGCGCATCCAGAGCTCCTCTGCAGTGCCATTTGGGATCGCGTTCGCTACAACTTGGCATGTTGCTACCTTGACACCTCTATCCGTTGATAGACCTTCAAGAGATGCCACATAGTCATTGACCACCACTGGTTTGACCATGGCGTCAAACTCCATCACCGCCAGGCTCACACAAGCTACAGCTAAAATTAGTTGCGATGCTTGTTGTTGCCCTAGACGCTCTTAGCGTTGGTTTACTGCCGTTTCACTCCGCGTTTTGCAACAAAGAGAACAACCAGCATCTCAAACTTAGTGCGTTTTGTTTGAGTATTGGGAAACCTTTGGATTTTGTGTCCGAGGGAGTCTGATGCCGGGGGAGTCTAATGGTGATGGTCGAGGGCTCGCAGGAGGGCAGGCCCAGGCTGGCGGCTTACCATATCGCCCGGTTAGCATTTGTCAATGGCCCCCTGGCTCTCGCTCCGGGACTTACTTCTTCCGTAGATGCAGCAAATGTGAGATGTGAAATGTGAAATGTGATATGTTTTGCAGCGGCGGCGTCACACCTCGCCGGCGGATGGTTCCTCCGGTCCGGTGGCGGGTGTGGTGGCGAGCCACCATGTCGATAGCTCCGCTCTTTACCTCACCTCCTCATGCCTGTCGAGGTCCTCATCGTCGGCGCCGGTGCCATTGGAGCCTTCTACGCCTCGCGGCTTGCCCAAGCCCCCAGCGTCAACGTCTCTGTCATCTGTCGCTCGAACTATGGCGCGGTAAAAGCGCATGGCTTCCACATCTCCTCTCCGCAGTATGGCGACTACACCTTCACGCCGTCTCACACATTCGCGAATCCCGATGGAGCACGGAGAAGCGGAGTGCACTGGGACTATGTTGTTGTCAGTACGAAGGCGCTGCCTGACGTGAGCGACGACTCGGCGATATTGGAGGGCTTGGTGAGCGACAGGACCGCTATAGTGCTGATACAGAATGGCTTGGGCGTAGAGGAAGCATATGCGAAACGCTTTCCGCAGGCTGCGATATGTAGCGCTGTCACCATCGCATCCTGTGCGCAGCCGAGCCACGGCCACATCCAGCACAATCGCTGGACGCGCATCAATGCCGGGCCGTACTTGCCTCACCAGGACACGGGCAACGAGAAGGCATCAGATGCGTGGGCAACAGAGCAGAACGATGCCTTTATCGCCCTCCTGAGAGAAGGTGGCATCAAGGACGCCTCGGCCTACTCTCACGCCAAACTGCAGCTCCTACGCTGGCACAAGATCGCCATAAACGCATCCATGAACCCTTCCTCCGTCCTCGCCGGCGGCGTCTCCAACAACGCCATGTCGCTTGACGCGGAGCTCTCCATCCACCTTAAAGGCGTCATGGAAGAGGTCCTCACAACGGCACCTAAAATCCTTGGTGTACCGTTGCCAGACGAGTTCGCGAGCCCCGAGAAGATATTGAGCAGTACTCAGCGGAACACAAGCGGGAGCAAGCCTAGTATGGCGTTGGATTGGGAGCAGGGTAAGACGATGGAACTTGAGGTTATCTTGGGAAATCCAATTCGCATCGCACGAGAGAGAGGATATGAGATGCCGCGCATGCAGACTTTGTATGCACTGTTGCGCATGGCGCAGCAAGTGAGGGATCAGGCGAGGGCCGCGAGTAGATTGTAGTTTAAAGTCACGACCAGCTTCAATCTTAGCATGGCCTGTTCACGGCCCGGGCGACGGCATTCGGACTTGTTTATTTGCTTGCGCCCTTGATGAGCTACCGCCAAGATCTGCAGTTCCGTCCGAGATGGATGACAAGCAAAGTATCCACTTGAAACAAAACAAGATTACAGCTTACATCCGCCCCATCACCAATCCTTCCCTGATATCCTCGCACAGCTTCTGCATCTTGCGCATATCGTGCGGGTGACACCAATTGATGTATCCTGGTATTGGCAACTTAGCTTAGACCACATCAAGATTGCCTACCCTTCTCCTTCTACCGTTCCGCTTTCTGACCAGACTGGGCATTTGCGGATGAACCGTGCGTGCCGCATGCCGCATGGTGCTCTCGTCATTTTGGCCCCTCGTTTTTATGTCCGCTACGAATGTTTCACACTACTACACAGATTCATTATGAACCTGTGCCCGTCCGCTCAACATTATGGACCGTTTCCCTTTTCAACAACCATTTCGGGTAGTCTCTGGACTTCTCGAATCACTAAGATGCAGACTCAGATAGTAAGCGGAATAACACAGCCTACTTACGCACCACCAACGCTTAGACAATGTTTGCACCCAGCGATGGAAGGTGTCAGAGTGCTATAAATACTAGCCGGTACAGGCGTGCAGTGCTGATTTTGTTTCATGGCCCGCCAGTATAAGAGTAGTGGGAGGCGCCTGCTTTTCGGACTGGTACACAGGGTACACCACAGTCATTTCACACACCACTATCGTTAATTCTATCTCAAAAACGCAATCATCATGAAGTCCACTTTCATCCTCGCATCCCTCTTCACACTCGCCATCGCCGCGCCTCTCGTTCCGTCTCCGGATGACACTGAGGCCTGCGCTTATGAGCTAGGCGTCTGCGTTACATCAGAGGAAGGAGTACGTCCCATGCCCTTTCTTACCACCGATGATCTCAAAACTGACCGTGGTGCTAGAAATGCGCCTGCGAACGCGCGAACGTTGACAGAGTCAATGCAGAGCTCAAGGCCGCTGGCTGCACCAAAGTAGTAGAAGTTTCCGACCAATGTGCCATTATGAGCATTCTACCTGTCGACCTCGACCCCGTCCCTACCACCGGTATCTATCCCACTGGAACCGCCACTGCAACACCTCCCACAATCACGGGCCCAGCAAACGGCACCCAACCTTGCGGTCGTGGAATGCCCGAGTGTCCTACGGGCTACCGCTGCGACGAGAAACGTCCGGGAGAAGTTGCCGATTACATGTTCTGTTTTGTCGACACCAAAACTGAAACTCCTACACCTACCCCCATCCTTCCCTCTCCGCCTCCCCAGGCCGAGGGTACGGTCTGTGGCGGGTTCGCTGGCGTGGAGTGTCCCACTGGGTTCACGTGTGAGATCGCAGGGGAGGTGGATGGGGCGGTCGTTAATGATGCGCAGGGGGTTTGCAAGGCTGAGAGTCAAGTGTGCGGAGGTATTGCTGGCGTAGAATGTCCGAGCGGATTTACCTGTGAATTTGAAGAGGTGCCCTATGGGACAGTTGTTAGCGACGCGCAGGGTACTTGCAAGGCCGATACTATCGTAGAGGAGTAGGTTCTAGCGATCGGGAAATGCGTTCTATGGGACGACCGGGTGTGTTTGAAGTAGGTGGTACTGTCTCCGAAGATAGTGTGGCTTGAGCATTATTTTGGTCTCGTTGGGTTTTTCTTCTTATGGATACTGATAGGCGATTTATATTTCATAGAACTTCGACTAGGTTAGATGCCCCCAGTGTATCATTATCAGTCTTAGCAATCATAGCTTTACAAGTTCAGGATTTGGTATCGACAACTTGCCAAGCTTCTCACAATGTATTCCAATTTCCGTACTACAAAGCTATCAATTACCTCCCATTCCTCATACTCACTCCTTCAGCCCCCCACTCTCCTCCCACCCATCGACTTTCCTCCGCCCCAGCGCCCTCCTCAGTATCCACTCCTTTGCACTGACATCCTCTTCTTCTGCATCGTTTCCACCTTCTACCATGCTCTTCAGCTTCACATCGTCTTCAGAGCGACAAAAAATACACAAGACTGTACCTGGCCATCTTGCCCTATTCACCAGGCGGCGTCACCACTCTATGGATATTGCTGCGTACTTTGCTCGAGGAGAACTTTGACGAGTGCGTCACCAAGGTCGACGATGTAGTGACCTGGCAGCGGGCGCACGTGCACACTCCCATGCTTGCAGGGCTCTTTCTCAGTAGTTGATGCAGGTATAGAGGAGACGGACTAGAGTGGTTCAATAGATTCTGGCAGTCTGACCTGCAGACCTGAAAGTCGATTGAAGAGGATGGTGACGCTGCCAAAGTCTGTGTGTTCGCCCAATGCAACGCCTTCTAACGGCTGTTCCTACGGCGTTGCCTCGACGAAGCGAATCTAATCGCCCGAAACGGCATTGAGCTTGGGAAGGGCGGCTAGACCGCCTGAGTTCCTGACGGAAGATTTGAGCGGCAGGCGGGAGGATAGCAGCGAAGCGACGAGCATGCAGATAGCGTGTGAAGAGTTGATGTAGGATTGGTAGAGGGAGCGGTGCGGATTCAAAACATCTGGAGAAGGCAGTTGTTTGCTCAGTCCTAATATGTCGTCTTTTAGAGATCTAGAAGTCCCTTTACATCAGTCCTTCATTACCTCGGGTTTCCACTCTCTCATAAGGCTCTCACACGTTATAAAACTCGTTTCGATCCCTCGTCCCTTTGCTACCTACAAATCCCGCTCCATACCCTTTCTATCCAAAATAGGAACCCTGATTCGCAAAGTCATACCTCAGTTTTTCGTCCACAAGCAGTTCAAAGAAGTCTTTTATCACCTCGAACAACTGCGCCACGCCTTGCGGCAACGCCGCTCCGTCAATTCCTTTCTGAGCATCCGACGTGCGTACATCTAGGTAGAAGAAGCCTAAGTCGCAGCAGGCTTTCTAGCATCGTTTTCCCTCTTCAAAATCTCGTTGCAAGAGCTTTTCGAGCGAGATGCGGAGGAGAGGTGCGGTGGAGACGCTTTCTGAAAAGGGTGGAAGGCGAGGGAAGGTGTCGCGAGTGAGAGAAGCGGAGTGGTCTGAGTGAGGCATTTGTCGTTCGAAGCCGGGCGCGAGGGAGGTCACACTTGTGTGCCGAGGCTATATATGCTCTCCTATCCACAATGCCGATCGGGAACGTCTTATAGGACAGTCCGTCTATACCGGAGGAAACGAAGCAGTAGGCGGGGTAATCTAACTTTGGATGCGGCAGCGATAGGGAAGCCACGCTGGTCACATCACAACCGAAGAGAGAGGATGATGCTCGCTTATCCGTGTGGGCTTTGTGAACATGAGCGCATGAGGTTGCTCTGTACTTGCACTGGAAAGTGAGTCGATGCATTTGATACCGTTGCCTCGCCTAAACCTCAAGATGACTCCGAGTATCCACAAGTCTATACATACAAGGCCAACCTCAACACCAAGTAGAAGTGTTGATATAATCTCCAAATCAGATGGCCTCTGGCCCCTATTGCTGTCTCTTAATTTTATCACAGCCTCAAGAGCATTCTGATCAAATCTCCCTTCTTATCACCTTCACCTGCACCACCACTACCCGCACCTTCCTCCGGCCCTACAGGGCTTGTGGCCGCAAAGAATAGCACTTTAATGGCGATCGCAAAGCCGGCATGAAGAGCGAGAACGACAATGAGAAGGACTTTCGATGTTTTGGCCTCGGTGGAGGAAAGGACGGGGTAGAGGTTGCGGAGGAGGAAGAAAGCGGAGGCGGCAAAGCCGAGGGCCACGAAGAGTATGTTTAGGACTGCATGATGGCTCGTTACATATACTCTTCAGAACAGCGGCGGTGGGAGGTGGATAGGAAAAGGGCAGGGGGGGCTTGACTTACGGTTGATGGGACTACAGCTAATCAACGCCACCGGAATCCAAATCAGATTCGCATACCCGTACAAACAAATACATTCCAATAAGTTGGCACTCTCGCTCCCGTACCACTTCAGCACCGCCCATAGCGCGGTCGGCACCAAGCCCGTATACCCATACACCATTCCCGCACCTCCGCTCAACAGCTTGAAATCATACGCGAAGTGGTCTTTGCCCTGCTGGCCCAGATACTGGCTGATAGTCCCCGTAAGGAATAGTATGACAACGACGGTCGTAGCGATCCAGACCGGGCCGTACAGATCAGGATTTCCTTCCAGCACATCGAGGAAATTTGCCCGCGGGTAAAGTGTTGCGCGACACCGGTTTATAACCGAGCCAGTGTCGACGTCGAAGGCCTGAGCGTAGAAGGACAGGGTCCAGAGGTAGTGTTTGCGTGAGGACGACGACGACGCGGGCGCGGGGAGGAAACCGGCGGTATCGGGTTGGATCTTATTGCGGGAATTGGGCGCATTCTCGAAGTCTGTGTTTAGCTATCAGCAATGGTTCCGGGTTGCATCGAGACGAAGCGTACTGGAGCTGTGGAATTCGAGATCCTCTTGGAGATCAGTGTGGCCTAGGTCGCCCTAGAGAGTGTGAGCGTTGCGCATCCAACCAGAGAACGTTATCGGATAGAAGTACCTCCTGATCGACGTCGACAACAACGTCATATCCTCTATTTGCCATGGTCGCCAGCAGAATGCGCACTTGGAGGGTGTGGTAAGCTAGCTGGAGCTCTGCGGCCAGATGGCGTTGGACGTTGGAGGCGCCATGATACGGAGCGGCCACTTTCTTTTGGGGTGAGCGAAGCTTAGTCACCAAGCCACCCGCTGCCAAAGCACTGTAGCATCACTTCATCACCGTTGTGAACCCAGTAATCAACCTTGGAAGAGGCACTCTGCGCGTCTTCACAGCATGTAAATGGATCGGCATCTTTTGAACTAAGCGAATCTCGTTTCGCAGTACCTCTATAGTCTGGATGAGGGCTAATCACAGCAAGTCAGGTCTTCCTCTATTCTTCTAGAGCTCCATCGGCCATGCGCATCTAGGTAGACCCTTCCTCCTTCTTTGGCACAATGGGTTCAATATTCCATATACTCTCCGCATACTCATCGATACACCTGTCGCTTGAGAAGAATCCCATCCTCGCCACCGTCAAGATCGCCTTCGTTGTCCACTCCTCCGTGTTCTTATAACTCTCGTCAATAAGCTCCTGCGTCTTGATATATGACGCGAAGTCGTCCGACACAAGATAGTAGTCGCCATGATCGACGATGCCGTTGAGGAGAGCGGTAAAGGAGCCAGCGTCACCGAAGGTGCCAGAGTGAATGGCGTCAAACACATTAGCGAGATCCGGGTCGAGCTCATAGCTTTTGTAGAGGTGGGCGTGGCGGAGGTCATCGACGTCTTCGGCGAGGTTGCCGAAGAGGAAGATGTTGTTCTCGCCGATTTCGCGCGTGATTTCGATCTAGCGAAGTTAGTAAAATTCACCTAATACGGTCGAGATTGAGAAACTTGCATTTGCACCATCGCAGGTTCCGATGATAAGGCCGCCGTTCAGACAGAACTTCATGTTGCTCGTTCCGGATGCCTCGGTACCAGCCGTAGAGATGTGCTCCGAGATGTCGCTAGCTGGGCAGATGATCTCCGCTTTGCTGACATTGTAGTCTTCCAAGAAGATAACCTTGAGCAGATCGCCTACGTCTGGGTCTTTGTTGACTACCTTGCCGACCTGATTGATGAGATGAATGACCGTCTTCGCCATCCAATACCCTGGCGCAGCCTTGCCACCGAAGATGGACACGCGAGGAGCAAGCTTCTTCTTGTCTTCAGCAGACATCCGTTTGATCTGCAGGTAGCGGTGAATAACACCAAAGATGTTCAGTTGCTGGCGTTTGTATTCGTGGATACGCTTCACCTGTACATCGAAGAGCGCAGCCGGGTTGACCGTAACGCCGTTGTGCTCTTTGATGTGCTTCGCCAGCCGCACCTTGTTGGCATACTTGATCTCGCGGAATTCTCTTCGGAATTCCTTGTCGTCAACCGAGGATTCAAGCTTGTGGAGTAGCGTTAAGTCCTTCAAGAACTCGTGGCCACCAAGTTTGGAAGCGATCAGCTCAGAAAGCCTGGGGTTGGCCTGGTGCAGCCACCTACGAGGGGTGATACCATTAGTCACGTTGGTAAACTTGTCATGTCCGTAAATCTTGACGAAATCCTTGAAGATGGTGGTCTTGATCAGATCGGAGTGTAGCTCAGCGACACCGTTGACCTTGTGTGAACCGATCAGGGCGAGGTAGGCCATGCGAACCATCTTAGGGTTTGACTCCTCGATGATGGACACACGGCCGAGCAAGTCGCGCTCCTTTGGGAAGTTGCGCTCAACATACTGCAGGAATGTAAGGTTGATGTCGTAGATGATCTGAAGGTGTCGGGGTAAAAGATGTTGCATGAGCGGCACCGACCACTTCTCCAAGGCTTCGGGAAGCACGGTGTGATTCGTGTAGCCGAATGTTTTGGTGACGATGCTCCAAGCTTCGTCCCATTCTAGGCCCTCGCGATCAACCAATATGCGTTGGAGTTCAGGAATAGCGAGCGTCGGATGGGTATCATTTAGCTGGATCGCAACCTGGCTCGGGAACTCCTTCCATGAGCGCTTCGTCTTCTTGAACCGGCGGACGATGTCGTAAAGTGACGCAGCGCACCAGAAATACTGCTGCTTCAGACGAAGCTCCTTGCCGCGCTCCAAGTTGTCATTAGGGTACAGTACAGCTGAGATGGTCTCAGCACGCTGTTGGTCGGCGACGGAGCTCTCGTAGTCGCCCGAGTTGAATTTCTGGAAGTCAAATTCGCCACTGGCGGCCTTGCTGGCCCAGAGACGAAGGTTGTTGCAGGTCGCGGTCTGGTAGCCCGGAACTGCACGAATCAGTAATGCCATGCAACATGAGGCGGGCACGATGCGACTCACCTGGGACATCGAAAGCCACAGCTTGTACAATCTCTCCACCCTCCCAGGAGCACTGTTGCTTGCCCTCATCATCCTGCCATTTGTTCACGTGGCCGTAAAACTGAATGTCAACCGTGATATCGTGGCGCTGGAATTCCCAGGGGTTGAAGTCCAGCCAGTAATCCGGAACCTCGACCTGGTATCCATCAATGATCTCTTGCTTGAAGATACCATATCGGTAGCGGAGGCCGTAGCCCCAAGCAGGGTAATTGAGCGAGGCCATGGAATCGAGGAAGCAGGCAGCGAGCCGACCGAGACCGCCGTTTCCGAGCGCGGCATCGTGCTCTTGAGAGATGATGTCTTCCATACGGAAGCCGAGTTCACCGAGACCCTCTGCATGACATTAGAGTTTTCAATTGCACTGTTTTGGTATCATGTACGCACTTGAGGCCGTGTCTTTCTGCCCAACGTTAAGCATGGCATTGTCCAGAGCTCGTCCCATCAAGAACTCGAGGGAGAGATCTGCTGCCGTTAGCCATGTGCTTTTCACCTCTCGTCGGGCACTCCTCACAGTATACTCGTTTCTGATCCGCGAACGTCTGGCTCTGCTGTGTCTTGTTCCAGTCCAAAACCAGTCGGTCTCGGAATGCCAACGCCGTGCCGGCATAGGCCGCACCTTCGTCGCAGTTGTACAGCGACCGGGCAAGTGTCGTCTCGATATGTCTCACGGCCTCCTTGCCGAAATCCTCGGGAGTGTTGAAGGGTTTCGGCGTCTATCATGGCATGAGCATTCCATCCGGCCGCCACCTCGCCCCGCCGAGGGCCATGGAACTGGAGCCCACTTACAAACTTCCTCCAAGCAGCCCTCTGCGGCTCTGGAATGCTAGCCTCCACACTCTTGATCTCTCCCGGGCCAAAGCCCGTCACAGTCCTCTTGTGCTTTGGTCGGGTAAAATCCTCTGGGCCCACAGGGCCCTGGAAATCGGACAGCGGGGCGCTCGTCGAGGGCCGCCGCTCGCGCGGGTTCCTTCCGGTGGAGGCCGCCATTCTCAAGATATCAATGGCTGAGAAGCTCGAGTTGCTGTCTATGTGTGTTCGTCTCGGTGTCAAAGGGGTGGGGGAGGGGCGGAGGTGCGGCAGAGTGCGGGGTGGAGGGGCGAGACGTGGTGGGCTGATAAGGAGGGATGGCTAGGGAGTAAGAGGCCTATAAACGAGGCGTGTTTACCAAATGAGGGGGGGTGAAGGAGGGATTGATGGCTGCAGCCGTTGTTATTCGCAGGACTGCGGGGGCATGCGTGTGGTCAGGAGGGGATGACCAAGATTGACAGCTGAGTTTGTTGAGCTCGACATGCAGCTTGGATGCATGGGAGCTGTCTGAAGTGGGGTAGCCCCGGCCCCGGCCCCGGCGCCATCACACCACAACCATCCATTGCCTCTCGCTCACCACCTGCCGCCTCAATTCAATACACTTGCGAGCCTCCTCTGCCACAGCAGCAGAGCTAGCGGCATGGCTTCATGTCACTTTGGCGGTGTGGTCTCGAAACGAAGACGACAGCACAGACGCGCAGTTACGTCGTTGTACATGGTCGAGCTCGGACCATCAGATGTAAGCCCCACCATGGAGCCTCACAGAGCGTTACCGACGACAGCTGTACTGCTGATGGGCTCCGAGTAGAATGTCAGACGCAATGATAATACACCATGCACAGAGACGTTTATCGCACTTTGAAATATAATAATTATGCTAGCTGGCTGGTGATGTGGCTGAGGTCCGTGGATCAGGGCTATGCCGGATTCGGATAGCGTCTGAACTAGCTCCAACACCACATGTACTCGTAACAAGCAACAGTTGAAACCGGTAGAGCAGCGATGCAGGTGAGTTTTGGGGGCGGGGGGGGGAATAAGGCGAGAAGAATCATCAGCATTGCAAATCGCCGGGTATTATGCTATCAAAAGGACTGTACGCCAGAAAGCCATACATCAAGCCAACCAAAGCCTGAGAGCAGTCTACGGTTCAAACCGGAAAACAACTACCGCCATGCGAGACGTCGTGCATCCATGAAAATTTGATAGATGCCCGCGCTCAATAACGCCGCATTTTAGCCCGAGGAACGCGTAAGATGGATCCATAAGAGGTCCGCGAGAGATAGGTAAATGGAGAGGGGGTATCGTGAAGAAACGCCGGAAGGTGGACGGTTCGCAACGCCAAAAAGAAGCACAAACGCCATCGCCACATGGACACCCTTGCCGCGTAACACACCCAAATGCTATCGGTCGCTCAGAAAGGGTTGGCTTAGGGACTAGGCTCAGGCGTTTGCACGCCATGGACCCAAACGGCGATACCGGAAGTGCTGGTACTAAGTGATAACCGGGGTCGCCGTTCGTCCTTTTGGTTCGCAACGCTGTCCTTGCGAGCGAGCGAAGGCGTTGGGCAGGCAAAATCGCACGCGCGTTGCAGATCTCGCACTTTACTCTGGACCATCTCCTCGCTGATTTGGAACAGGCCGTAGTCTATGTCCTGGAGGATACACATTTTCGTCATATCTAGCTCTTTCGCCGAGAACCTCCCTCCCCCCTCAATCTTTGCCCAATGGCTGTTCGACCGTCCGCGATCATCGATAAAGCCGTGTGCAAGCGCAAGTGCCGAGAGCACAATCAAATCCGGGGAGGCAGTTGACCGTTGCCAGATGTTGTACACGAAGTAAGAGTCGCACGCGCATGGTTTTGACCCGCCACACGCCTCCCTCCACGCACCGCCAAATTGCGAGGAGAGAGCATCTAAAACACAACCTGCGTACGCAACAACCTCAACCGGCAATCCCGCTCTCTCCAAAAAGCCTTTAATGGCGGCAACGTCAGGTGTCCTTGACGAAACGTTGCGTGGGACGAGATTGCTAAGATGCGTAGCATATACTATTCATAGCTCGTCAGCCTAGCCCATTTGCGTCCCACAAAAGTTTATCGAAATGAGCGGCAAAATCGATAACCAGGAAAGCGGACCTGAAAATCAGGGGAAAATGACGTCGCATGTCAAGGATGTGAAGGGGGCATGTTCCAAGAGCCGGGGCCGATCCCCGGCGATGCCCATTGCCAACCGCTCCAAACAGCAACAAAGCACGCCATGTGGAGGAGAGAAACTGACCTGCTAGTTCAGGGGAGCGGTGTTGAAGCTCCGAGGCGTCGAGAGGTGGTGTTGGAAGTGATGCTGGGAGAGGCCGTTCCTTGGCTGGCGGAGGGGTAGGAAGGTTGGACAGCGGGACGCAGGTCGCAAGATACAAGTCCAATGCCTCATCGTCCATGTCGGAGAAGTCGCTCCTCGGCGACATTGCTGGCGAGCATTCCATCCTGACGTGTACCACTCTTTAAATCCTCGACTCGCAATCGTAGCGCCAAGGGGTCGTCGAAAGGCTCAGTTCATTCCAGCTCCCACGCGCATCAACAGGACAGGAGAAGACCAAAGGGTTGGATGGAGAAAAGACGAAACGGAGAGAGGAGCAGAAAAGCAGCGGGCGAGCAGGCGCCTATATACCTTTTTGCGAGATGCGAGGCGCGCATAATGGTGGGATGCTGCAGCCACAGCCCTCCAACACGGACGGTGAAGCGGCTGACGTGCTTGCGCTTAGCGGCGCCCGCTACTCTGTACGCTAAGTGTTCTCAGCACACTGGCTCGTGCAGGAATATGACGGCCAGGCATTACGTCCACATGTATATGTACATATGCACTGGCTGGCTGGACGCTGTAAGCAAAGTGCTGAACTTAGGGCGCTGAACTTAGAGCGTTTGGTGGAAAAAGTTCGGGTAGAAGGACCACGCAAGCTCTGCAATATACAAAGCACCAAGGCCAATCTACTGGGCCGGCGGGTTCCGCAAACCAATATCACGGCTTCATATGGCAGTTGTTCGAAGCCTTTCACATAGTATGCATGTGCGTCTCGCCTCTCTCGCCCTGCATGGCCTTCTCGTAATCCCGCCCACGCCAACATGCACAACTCTTCCGTTCCCGTTTCACCACAAACAGCCACATCGCGCCACCACGTCCCGCTCACCGCCGGTCACGAACCATGCGCATCGCATTTCTTCTTCCCATCCGCTTAATCGGCGCCGAGGCGACAGTCCAGGCCCACTCCGCTCGTGAAGAACCAGTCAAAGCGGTGGTTTTTCGCAACCCCACATCCCGTCTCCTCTTCAGAGCCTTGGTACCCCGTGCCCACAGCCCGTGGATCCGTTGCGGAAGTTCTAGACGTACAGTCAATATTCGCGCGCCATCTTTGTGCTAAAAGCGAGCCCAGTAGGCGAGCATACCTCGGTCAATGCATTGTATGGCTGAGCAATTCAGGAGGTTTCCGTTCATAAGTGGCGCATTAGAGCGGTCAACATCTCCACCACGGCCTCTTCTCCTGCCCTGTGCCTGCATCTTGCATGTGCTGTACCTAGAACGGTACGTTGCAGCTGCCCGCCACACCATCTCTCTTGACCGCCTAGACTACGGCACGCGGCTACCCGCTGCATTTTGGTCCGCTATTCTTTGCACAAGCTTGGAAAGCCATCGCATAACATGTGAGTTTGTGTGGTGGCCCAGCCTCACCACCATATCCGCGCTAACGAAAAGGGAATATGCATGCAAAGCGATACTTCACACATATTTTAGATAGCATGACCCAAATTGTAGACGTCAATCTCACTCATGTCATAAACTTGCACTCGTACATGGGCGAATCTTGCCCATCTCCCACGAAACCGGCATAGAGCGTCAAATCAATCGTTGCAAGAAAACCCAAGGCACCACGCTTCTCTATGCATGACATAGAAATGATAACAGGCTTCAAATCATCCCCAAACTGCATAAAAGATAAGGAAAACCGACGGTTATAGCTGCACCTGTCCTTGCATCCATCACTTTTCCGGCCCATGCACACAACCCTCCCATATTCCACTCGACCTTATCCAGTTCCGTCCGTGGGCGCCGATGTGTTCATGATGGTGCGTTATGGGGCAATTGCTGACGTTGTCCATACGATAACGACACGGGCTTCTAACCCAAAACCCGATGGATGGTAACATCAATTCGCTCGATCCTGGACCTTCGACGTGTGTGTCATATAACATCCGAGCCGAAGGTAGACCATTGTCCCATCAACGAGGACGTTTACTGCGCCTTCTTCGGCACAGCGCCCTGCTGACCGCTAACATACCTGCGGATGTCTGTTGCATCAGCCGCCTGCTTCATGATGTTTTTGAACGTCTGCCAGCCCTGCCGCGCAGCCGGAGGCGTGCTCTGGTTCGCAAGCTGCGCATCAACGCGGGAGGTGAGCTGAGAAATGGCACCCTGAACGAAGCTGCTCTGCGCGACGCGAGCACGGAAGAAGACGGTGTAGATGACAAGCAGGATCCACGAGCCCTTCTGGAAGAGGAGCGCCGAGCCGAAAACACGGAACCACAGAGCAATCTCGAGAATAGCAACGAGTGTCATGCTGCCGTCATAGTACTCCTTGACGAACTTTCCAATCATCTCCGACGCTGCAGACGGCTTGGGCTTGGCACCGGCTGGTGAGGCACCAGCGGGCTGTTGGGGTTGGATGGTCGGGAGCAGGTTCGAGCGCACGTAGGTTGCGACGTGGAACACTGAGTAGACGGCAAAGGGAAGGACAGCCATCGGGATCTGGCGGGAGAAGAGCCAGACGAGCGCCATGACTGGGCGGTGTTAGCTGATGCACAAAGCTGGAGATGGTGTCGAGACATACTCAGGTACTGTACATTCTCATCAGTAGCCAAAGTAAGCACGCCGCCCTGCTTCCCCGACCTCATGCGGGCGCGGTATGCCTTGTATACCACGATGCCGTACGTGACACACGCAGACAAAAAGGCCACGCGGTAGGAGAAGGAAGCCCATCGCGAGGCCGAATTGAAGGTGATGTAGGACAAGCTGTATCGCAGAGTAGCGAGGAGCAGCGAGACGTGCCCAGCGAACCAGGCAAACTGCAGCGTTTGAGCGAGGGCAGCAAGACGCTGGCCCAGAGGCAGCGTGGCAGGCGGTGGGGCCATGGCGGATTATTGCGGTTTCGGTGCTGTCGTGTGGGGTATCGGTAGCAGCTTTGCACGTCAGCGGAGCTCTTTTATTGTCGAGCGAGCGTGCCAATGCGCGAGGGAAAAGAAGATGAAGCTGGGCAGATGGCGCGGTGTGGATGCCTGGTGCCGGGATAGACTACGGAGTGAAATCTGTCAAGAACAGTCGCAGGGCTGGTGGCTGGGTCGCGCACACCGGCACCATAATCCGACGGGCCCTATGACGCTGCTTGTGCGCGACAGCGGAGCACTTACCAGCGGGGTCGATGACCAGAAGTCGTTTACAGAGAGAAGAACGAGAATCCGTGCAGTGCGTGCAGTGTAGAGCGAGCGAGCAACAGCGGATTGAGGCTTTGTACTTGGTGGGGGCAGGCAAGGCAGGAAACCAGAACCGGGCGTGTTGGGTGGTGACGAAATGCTTCACGCTACAGACGCACGGGCCCGACCCTGGCGATCACCGTCTCAAGTACCATGAGCTGCGTGTGGTCGAGAGCTGTCAATCATCTACATGTGCATTCACTCGCATCGTTGTGTCCTGGCCACTTGGAGAACTTTATCCCACAAACGAAACCGATTCACTACTAGGATGATCTGTAGAATACATGAAAGGAAGCCCCGTCGCACGCCGCACCGCTCCAAAACTACGTCTGCCCTCTACTAAAATAATAGGAAAAAGTATCCGAAGGGAAAAAGGAAACCGAAGGAGTGCAATGCTGCTGGTATCAATCAACAACCGAAGCAAGCTAGACCAAGGAGATGACACCGCCCCAGCCCTCTACACTGACCTAGGGCCGCTCCGCCATGTATTACCCGCCGACGACAGCACCCAGTGATGTCGGCAGCGGCTGAAAATTACAAGATCTGATAAAGGGGAGGAGGAGAAGACGAATAAGCTTTTCGGGTATTTCTGCTGCACGAGTCGTCCAGAACGCCAGCTGAGGTGGCGCCATGTAGGGGTCGAGTGCCTTAGCGGAGCGAGAAACCCTTCCTCTTGCCCTTCTCCTCGAGCGGTCGGCCCTGTTCGATGCGCGTCTTCTTCTCCTCTAGCTCTAGTCGTTGCCGCTCGAGCTGCTCCTTCATCTCCCGGTGTCGGGCATACAGCTCTTCTTCGCTTTGCCGCAGTTTGCTTTCCTTCTCGGCCACCTTCTGCTGGAACACCATCTTCATTTCCATCTCCATCTTCTGCAGCTTGGCCTCGTGCAATGAGCGCTCCTCTTCTTGCTTGACTGCTGGATTGACCTCCTTGAACACGCTGGAGTCTTGCTGGACACCCATGGCCATGAGCTTCTCCGAGCGGTAGTTTTCGTAGAGCTGGTTGTTGGTGTGCTCCTTGAGCTCCTCCATGTGCGTCCGGATGAGCATCTGGCGCAGCTTGACGAAGTCGCAGTGTTCCTCATTGTCGACCTCGATAACGCCCCAGGGGTACCGACGCCCACGGACCTTGCGACCATCGGCAGTCGCGACCTCGGTGTTTGCACCAACAACAGCAAAGGGCACTTTGGACATGATTTCGGCGTTCTCGGCGATCGTCTCCTCGTCGTCAAGCTCGTAGCGAGGGCCCTCAAAGATCTGGATCTTGTGATAAGTGATATCCGCGAGAATCTGCAACCGTTAGCATAACCGCAACTGTCACATACATGATACATACCCTCTGCTTGAAGTTGCTGATCTCCTCGTCGGTCAAGGTGTCGGACTTGGCAATGACGGGAATCAGATTGACCTTGGTGTGCAGCTTCTTCATCACCTCAACGTCCAGAGGCTTCAGCGAGTGGCCAGTGGGCTGGATGAAGAAGACGACGGCGTGGATACGGTTGTCTACGATGTTCATGCGATTCACCTTCTGCTCCTGGTCGAGGTAGGCATCAAATCGTTGCTCAATGTTCTTAACAATGGGTTCCCACGATTCGTCGTTGTTGATGAAGTCACCGAAGCCGGGCGTGTCGACGACGGTCAAGCGCAGACGCACACCGTTCTCCTCGATGTCGGCGCTAATGGACTGTATGGAAACGGTCTTGGAAATGTCGAGGCTCGGAGCCTTGCGCTCTTTGGGCGGGTACAGCGACGTGTTGAAAAGCGTGTTCACCAGTGTAGACTTGCCTAGGCCCGACTCGCCTAGGATGTGTTAGACGTGCCAGTTAAGCGTCACCCGCCAGTCCACATACCGACTACCATGACATTGAAGTTGAACCCCTTGCGCACGCTCTTGCGGTGCCACTGATTGGGCAGGTTCGCAAAGCCAACGTAGCCCGTGAGCTTCCTGCGGACGATGTTCATATCGTTTGCGGCCAGGGCGGCCGCCTTGGGGTCTTTCGAGGAGACCGTCATGGGAGCTGAGGCTTGAGCGTTAGCCACGGCGTTGAGATGTTCGAGCAATGGCGATCCGGTAGATGTCGCCGGGGGCGATGGGGACGCACGCGTTGGGGCGATAGGAGATGCGCCGTTCGATGCTGTGTCTGTCGTCAGCCACTGTCAACAAGACGGTATGTTTGTGGCCGTTGCGGCAGCGGCATCAACGGCTGCCACGGCCGCATTGAGACGTGTGCATGTCCCGTCGGATGCAGCCAGGCAGAGCGGCGCCTGACGGCGGTGCTGCGTAGCACAATGGCTGCCGCAGAAACCGGATTGGGAGCTCCTTACCCATGGCGACTACTAGACCGTGGACGCAGAGAATATGCCGTCAACGAGAGACTCCTACGCGCAAAGCACAAGTCAGCAGAGGCTCTCGTGCTCCTCAGGGCACTGCAGGCGGTGCCGAAACAATGTGGGTGCGACACGAGCCGCAGCCAGAACGTGGAGAAATAAAGTGAAACTCGCGACAGGGCGGCCGGCGTACCAGTCAGAGCTAGTGATGCTGCCGAGCGATGGATGCACTCAAAGCAATGGCAGTAGAGTCGACAATCGGCGGGCGAGGACGGAGAGGGTGTGGTGTTGGGTGCGGCGACGTGGTTGAAGGAAGGCGTGGTGCGCTCCGAGTGCTTGGAGGAAGAAGGAAAGGGGTCCGCGTAGGGATTGGGAGCAGCGTTGCAGCGATATGGCGCCAAGCGAGAGAAATTCCCCACGAGCCTCACAGCGTCGCGGCGTGGTGACGACAGGGCTGGACGGGGGGAAAATAGATGCACCAAGAGCTGGGGAGAGAGCGGATGGACGCAGACTGCAATTTGAATTGGCGGCCTTCAATATATTGCGATGCGTGCAGCTGAGCTCCCTCTGTGCGTCGTTTCGCGGGTGCTGCAGTCGCGTCGCATGCTCACCCGATTGGGAAACCATCACGTGCTCGACGCGAATCGGCCCACGCCGACTCTGCATCATCACCACTCTGCACCACCATCATCATCATCACGCCGTGCTGAGTCTATTCCGACTATATCTATTGCCGTCGACGTCTGCCTATGTGCCGCACGGCGAAAGCATGTCGGATGCCGCATCGTGGCACCACCCTGCAACGCCAGGTCGCCCGCGACGACAGCGCATCAATTATCCAATCGCGTCGCACCCACTCCGGTCTGCGAATTGTCCGGCGCGCCCGCCTGAAGTCAAACCAAGGGTATTATGCAAAAAACTGCTCCACCGCCCAATCGGCCGCCTCACGAAAGTCCGGCTAGCACCTGGCCAAGCTCCACCTTGCTGTACTTGACGTACTTGCCCTTCCCTTTGTCGATCTCGTGGTACCGGTCCCAGAATCTGCCGTATAGAGGCTCAATGATGGTCTGTACCTCCTTGCCCAGGTGCGTCCTCACCTCTCGCTCCATCTTGTACGACTTGTGACGCGCAACGAGATCGTCAAAGCTGGTGTTGAAGTTCTTGAACTTCTCCTTGATCGAGTCCTTGTCTTTGGAGCCCAGTGCTTTGATAATGGCCACCGAGTCGGTCGTGCCTGCCCCACCAGAGTGCGGACGTTCCTTGCGGTTGGTATACTGAACGTCAAGCAGATAGCCCGACGGCTCTCGCCACGAGTCTAGATAAGCCATCGATGCCCTTTTCTTCGCCCGCTCTAGTTTGTCTGACGAATAGCTTTCCATCAGTGGCGCCAGCTCCGACGAGCGGATCATCCTCTCGATGATGGCGATGTTGTTGCTCATGAACACACCTTGCAAGTTCTTGCCTTTTAGCAACGCTGTAGCCTTCCCCAGCAGAATGTTCAGCAGGGCCTCGACGGTATCGGTGGCGTAGTGCTCGAACAGCTTCATCGTATTGGGACCGACATCGAGAGACAAGGGAAGCGGCGAGGACGAGGTCTGGGGTGACTTCCACCCACCGTCACCGAGCGATGCTAGGATCGAGGAAAGCGGCTCCAGATAGTTGGTCATTTCCTGCAAGCGGGTCATGGTCGCTGCTGTTACCGGGACCGGCGCGCCGTCAATGGGGAGAGCAACGAGCGTCTGAGCTCGCGTCCTGGTGTCCTCTAGCAACTTGTAGAGCGACGACTTGGATGTCTCTCGTATGGGCGTTGCACAATCGTATATGGGTTGTTTCAACGCGGAGACTTTCTGGTCGAGACGAATGGCCAGGCCAGTGATAATGCCAACAATCTCGTATCCAAGAAAGCAGTCGGTAGTCAGGTTTCTTTGAATGTGCCCATTCAACTCCCGCAACGTTTTATTGAAATCACTAAGCGGAGCCCCGCAAGTGGCTGTGCACGTCGCAGTCCACTCGTCGCGTGGAAAGACGTTGGTAATGTTGTCGTATTCGGCCACGAACAGGCCTTCCATAGCCCGCGCATATATACCAATGCCATTCTGGTCTTTTTTGTAGATGGCGTCGGCAGTGACCTTCTTCGCCGTGTTCACGGATGCAGCCGCCAAGTTCTTCAGCGATGTCGAAAGGAACTCTCCCCTTATTTCGGCGTAAGCCCTCTGCGTCGGGGTTTCTCGGACATCTGTCTGCGAGATCTGCGCGAAGGAGTTGGAGATGTGTGTGTTTATGAGACGTAGTGTGGAGAGTTTATCTTGCGCAATAACGGGGAACGGATTATCTGCGCCGTGTTAGCAAGCCGGCTATGCCTAAACTGCAGTCTCCATACTCTTCACGACGTATTCTAGCGGGTCGGCCTTTTGCCTGCAACTCTCGCGGAGTATTTCCCTGAACGCATCCTCCAGCTCCTTCGTGCCGCGCTTCAGCAGAGCGCTCAGGTCGGCGATTGCCCCTTGGTTTGCCCGGAAGTTGGTACGCTTGAGGTCCTGCAAGGCGGCATTGGTGCGGTCGAGGGACGCTATGTAATCGCTGAATTCGACGTTTCGCAACCCTCTCTTGATGATGCGGTCTTCTTGGTTCGTGTTCTCGAGCGGCGCCCGCAACTTGTCGATCGCATCAAGGATCCTGTCGATGTCTCGAGGATTGATTAGTAAGAGTGCTAGACAGGGCTGTGATGGTTATGCATACTCCTGTTCGTCGTCTGCAGCTTCTGCGTGCTGCCATAGACGGGTCTGATCGCTTCCTGCACCGTCTTGCCGCTGGTCTCCAGCCTGTTCTTCGAGGCCTGGATCTTCTTGGTCAAGGACTTCATCTTCTCCATGTTCGCGAAGAGCACCTCGACCTCGGCGCTCTCCTCGGCGAAGGCGCCTTTGCGTGGCGCGACCATGGTGCCTGCCGGAGAGCTCCGCAACGTGGGGATAGGAAGCGGCGAGATGCAGAGGCAGTCGGTGTTGGTTATAAATACAAGAAATGGAGGATTATCAAAGAGGTAAGCGACATGTCCGCAGCATGGCTATGTACAAATGGTGGATGGTAAGAATGCCAGGTTGAGGGGAAGCGTGCGGAGGGTTGTTGTTCGGGTCGCGGGGATGGCGCTAACTATCACAGCGGTACCGAGTAGAGTGATCGCCACAGATGGAATCTTTGCTCACAGCTGTTATTTGAAAACAGGCTCTACTTGCATAAGCTGCAAGAATTGCCACATGGCCGCTGCTCCGTACAATCTGGTGCGATTGACAGAGGCACTCGGATCGTCGTTGCCCCATGTCGAACTCTCTGGATCTGGACCACGGAGACAAGCATTTTTCGACGGGGTAAAAGCTGAAGGGTTCCTGCATGCGTTAACTGGTCTCTTCCCCCTTGTGACGATTACTACCAAGGGTACTAGTCCTGTTTCAGCGAGCTGCGTCTGCAGCGATCGAGTTCCCAGCAAAAAGCAAGAACCGCATCATGCGGAATTTAGCTTTGGCATATTGCCGCCTTGCGTCATGCCGAAGTCGAATTTGCCCAGCTGTATTGCGCTGAGCCCTCTTTTGCCCAACCTCCACCACAGTCGCTCATTTCCATACTTTCATCCACCATGCTTCGTCTGGGCAAGCAGACGGAGCTTGGGCAGCTATGGCGGGGCGCACATCCTAGGTGAGGTACCCGTGGGAGCTTCACAAAGCCGATGCTGATCGAGTGCAGGTCCTACACTATAGCCGGGCTTCCCTCCAGACACAATGCAGCCGCTGTGGGTCTTCGATACGGCCCGCCAATTCTCCTCGCGGCTGCCACTGCTGCCTACCTGACCTCATCGTCGTCGCCATTTCCTTGTATGCGCCCCACGCTCCTCGACGCGCCCGACGTTTCTGCGTGGGCTCCGCGCCATCGCCGACAGCACCGCAACGCCTCCACAAGCGCAGGGGCAGCAGAGAAGCATGTCAACGATTCCGAATCAGGCAGCGGCGAGCAGGCTCCTCCACCACAGACACGCGTTGTCACGGACGACGGTGAGGAGGGAGCCACAGTCGAGGACGAGCGGTCAGCGTGGCAGACCATCACTAAGAAGTTAGCGAATGCGCCCAAATCGGTCAGCTCGATTGGTGACACCATTGTGGACTATGTTGTACCAAGTTGGGCATTTCAGCTGCCAGGATTTATAAGGAAAATACAGAAGGAGCTTTCTATGGCTCCAGGATCGCTTGCAGAAGAAATATGGTACGAGGCAAACGACCCTGAGATCAATCCGGAGATCATATGGGATGCATCTGTACGCGTTTCGAACGATCTATGCGACGAAGAGAAAAAGTTTCGGGAAAAGAGGTCGATATTCACCAAGAGAGCTCTCGCTCGGTATCTGGATCTTCCCGAGGACAAGATCCATCTAGACGACGTGCCAACCATTGCCATGTGCGGGTCTGGTGGAGGCCTACGTGCACTTGTTGCCGGGACATCATCGTATCTGTCCGCGCATGAGCAGGGCTTGTTCGACTGCGTCACGTACACCGCGGGTGTGAGTGGCAGCTGTTGGCTGCAGACACTTTATTACTCAAACATCACCCAACGTAGCCATGTGCAGCTTTTACGGCATCTTAAGAACAGACTTGGAGTCCACATCGCTTTCCCTCCAGATGCGCTCGAACTGCTTGCGAGCGCGCCAACAAACAAATACCTTTTGAGCGGCCTTGTGGAGAAGGCAAAGGGGATGCCGGATGCAGAGTTCGGCATCGTTGATGTCTATGGCGCGCTTTTGGCAGCGAGGTTGTTGGTACCGAAAGGTTCACTTTCGGTGGACGAGTACGATTTCAAACTATCTAATCAACGTCGATACACGGACAATGGATCGCAGCCAATGCCAATCTACACTGCGGTTCGCCATGAGATTCCCTTGGCGGAGCAAATCGACACAAGAGATCCAATAGCTGCGGAAGCGAAGGCGAGGAGAGAAGCTTGGTTCCAGTGGTTTGAGTTAGTGCCCATTCACTTTGCGATGCTCTATACTAACGGACTTAGGTTTACACCTTACGAATTCTGGTGCGAAGAACTAGAAGCCGGCATCCCTACCTGGGCCATTGGTCGCAAGTTTGAAAACGGTAAGACCGTGTGGAGAGACAATGGTCTGGCGCTGCCAGAAGTTCGAGTCCCACTACTGATGGGCATCTGGGGGAGTGCCTTTTGCGCGACGCTCTCGCATTACTACAAGGAGATACAACCAGCATTGCGGGCTCTCACGGGCTTTGCTAGCCTTGATGCGCTGATCTCCGAACGCGATAATGATCTCGTCAAAGTCCACCCGATCGACCCGGCTGCGATACCAAATTACACCTTAGGGATGCGTGACTTCCTCCCTGCCTCGGTTCCCGAGAGCATTCACCAAGCAAAGAACTTTCAACTCATGGATGCGGGTATGAGTAACAACCTGCCTATCTACCCCCTACTACGACCGGGTAGGGATATAGACATTCTCATTGCGTTCGATGCAAGCTCGGACGTTCGAACCGATAACTGGCTCAAGGTGGCAGATGGCTATGCCCGCCAGCGTGGTATCAAAGGCTGGCCGATAGGGGCTGGATGGCCTCCTGCCGATGAGACCGCCGAAGAATTACAGCACGACCTTGCCGAGGCGCAGGCAAAGAGTGAAGAACAAGCGCAGGAGAAGGTGGAAGAAGCACAGAAGAAGGGCAATGCCAAGCAAAATGGCAAGAGTAAAGAGTTGGGCGCCTGCAACATCTGGGTCGGTAGCACAGAAGAACGTACAAGCGAAGAAGAACCGCCCGAATCCAAGCTCATCGAAGAAGACTGGGAGCTTATGCATCCTGATGCTGGCATCACAGTCATTTACTTCCCTTTTATGGCTAACCCCAAAGTACCTGGTATAGATCCGAAGACGTCCGACTTCATGTCCACGTGGAACTTTGTCTATACGCCGGAGCAAATCGATTCTGTAGTCGACCTTGCGAGGACGAACTTTCAAGACGGTGCTGAGCGGACGAAGAGAACGGTTAGAGCGGTGTATGAAAGAAAGAAGAAGGTCAGAGAGGAGAGGGAAGCGGCTGAGAGGGAGAGACGGAACAGGTGGAAGTTGAGGCAGGGGTACGGTGGTGGGAAGAGGATCGGGGAAGGGGATCACGGAGATCATTTCAGCTGAAGAGTTTGAGCGTTGAGTTACACTATACCCAATTTTATCCTGTTCTGTCAAAGACTTTGTCGCATCCGTGCGGAAGGGTCTACTGCCGCTGCTCAAGTGCTGCACATGTGCACGTTTGCGCGCAACGACACGTGACGTCACCCGTCTGGGACGTCACCTCACCTTGTCAGCGTTGCTGCCTGCCGCCACCAAGCCTTGTACCGCCAGTCATCACTTCCATCGCTTCAAAAGCTTTGCAACATCGTCCACCGCGTTGCTTCCACTCGGCGAATTTACCTGCGCTAGGCTAACTGATCGAGCTTGAGATACCTCATTCGCTCGATTCCCCCCGCGGACCGCCACTCTACTACCCCGCCACTGCAACTTCCCCTCCTCCCCATCTCAATCCGACAACTCCGCCGACATGGCCTACCGTGAAAAACTCGCTCTGTCTGACATGTCAAGCTCGCACGAGCGCCACCACCAGTACTCGTTTCAACTACCAATGCTTCCGCGCATTGTTGTACCCCCGCCAACGCTGACCTCCGAAGTCCCAGAACTGCAGCTATCCAGCGCCCGGACGCCCGACGACGAGCTCGATACTAGCTTCCTGAAGGAGTTCAATCTCGATAGAGTTGTACAGCAAAATACCTTACTGGAGTGGAGCTACGAGCAGCGAAGGCATGCGCAGATGATACTGCCGTGGCTTTACCTAGGTCCGCTCACGTCGGCCAAGGATCGGGATTCGTTAAGGCGAGAGGGCATCACCATGGTTCTGGCGATCCGCTCAAGGGATAACAGCATGAATGGAGCGCTGCAGGCTGCAAGGGATGTCTGCCACGAGGTGGCTACGGTTGAGGCGGCCAATTACTCCACCCTCATCGCAAAGTTCTCTGAAACCACGCGCATGATCAACCGCCATGTGGCCAAGTTCCGAAAATACACCGAGCACGCCGGCAATCCGCAGCTCGGCAAGGTTCTCGTGTTTTGCGAGTCCGGCAACGACAAGGCGGCGGCGGTCGTTGCGGCCTATTTGATGGAGACCCTAGACGACATGGACTACGTCAAGAGCATGCAGGTGTGCCAAGCACAGCGCTTCTGCGTCAACTTTGATGATACCGTCAAGAACATTTTGCGAGCACACTGGGACATTCTGCTTGCCAGACGCACGGTTGCGACTTCACACTCGGAACGGTTGAGGGTTAGTGGACTAATCGATAGCCTACAGCAAGTTGTACCGACCTTAGAGGCTGCGCAGGATGTAGCAAGCAAGCCAAAGAGGGGAATTGAAGAGATAAGGGATGATGAAGATGTGGATATGGAGGATGGTTTGCATCCGTCAGACCTGCTACGATTCAAGGACAGGAATATTACACCGTTTAGGTGAAAGTTCAAAAAAGGACAAGGATACGGGTCCGGCGTTCAGCGGACTTTCTATTGCATTGAGATACCCCGCCTCACCATATTGGCATTTCATGGAGTTGAGGGCATGTTATTGGCGATTACCGGGGACTTTCTCGAGCCTTGAAAAGAGTATTGAAGGCTATGGGTATATGCAGCGCGAAGTTCCCGGGCTTCAGCTGACAGAATTGTCGGTAGAAGCCGAGCTTGTGATTAAATCTATTTGTGGCTGCTCTCATCGTGTTTCCTTGTCTTCTTGTTTGTGATTGTTTAGACATTGGTGCAACACGGGAACATACTCTAGAGTCACTATCCGAATGTGCTTACAGAGGACAAGTGCAAGTCAAGGTACGTGACTCTTACTAGAAGACTCCAGTGCCCCTGTAGTCAATTCAGTTCAGCCATGGAGAGGCGCCTGAAGCGGGGTGCTACCACCTGCCCAAGTGAGAGGACAGTGCCCATGACCATCTCATCCCTCTTGAGCTCTTCTTTCTACCTCTACCGTCCAAGGTACCCATTGCCCGTCGTCTTCTAACCCTCACACTGAATACCCAACGTATGCGTCATCATATCGGCAGCATTAGCCCAGCATCAGAACATCTTTTGATGATGGCACATAGCCCGCTCCGAAGTGAAGGAAAATTTCTTCACACATATGGAGCCATATCCGAGCCAGGAGCGCAAAGCCCCCAAGACGTTCTAAGCGGCGACGGTACCTGGGGCAACACTTCACCTCCACCCACGCCAGGCAGACATTCTCGCCACGCAACATCGATTGTTCCCCCCACACACACTTTCTGAAGCCGAGCTGCGAAACGACAACATGGCTAAGTCACGGGTTGCGAGGGACGCGGCGAGGGAGAAAGAAAGTCTGCCACCGACGCAGCCACCAGAGCGTGGTGGTAAGAGTTTGAGGGCACAGGCTCGCAGCGGCGGCGTGCGCACCCATGACAACGACCATGTCGATGCGGATCTCGCGCCTGTGAGCAAGAGAATGAAGAAGCTCGCAAAGACAGTACGCAGCAAGAATGAGGCAGAGTTATCATGTAGGTGGAGTGTTGCTTACGGGAAGCCGGCGGCGTTTCCGTCATTGGATATCACCAAGCCTTGGCTAGAGAGGAGTGGCGATCGGGATAGACTGAAGCCGGGCGTTGGGGCTGTTGATAAGGTACTTTCAGTCCTGCACTGGAATTTTTGATCGCGATGCAGTTCGCAAGCCCGACTTACGACACGATCTCATTCTTCTCTTACATATTGACGTCTTTGGCCTTCTAGTATTTCTAATGGGTTCGCTCCTTCTCCGTTCATACGCTAACATGCCGTAATGTAGGCCGACCTCGACGATAGTGCCATCGAAACCTTGAGCGCGTACACCGATGAAGAAGAAGCCGAGAACCTGCATGACATGATGGAGATGGATGTTGAATACCATAAGGATGACTCTTTGATCCTTGCGCTGCCCATTCAGCCGAAGTTTCTTGCTAGACTGAGATCATGGGGCAGTAAAGCTCTCAAACCCCTGCCTCCACAACAAGGAAAGCCACGACCGCCTCCGCCTGCGATACCAATCACGATTATCGAGCCAAACCAAGGGGAAGAAGGTACCGCAGAGGTGCCATTTGATCGCGAACGGACGGCTGATATGGGGAGCACACTCGAAGCGGTTGAGGTAGCAGCACCGCGACGGCTAACAGCACCGTCTTCGACTCCGGCTCTGCTTCCTACGCTAGAACCACGTTCACCAATCTCACCACCATCTCGGCCGCCGCAACTTGCATCCGAAATCAAGCCCACACCCATACATACGAAAAATCGAGCCAATCCTTCGGTGGACTACTCCGATGACCTAGAAACCATAGAAGCTCCGAACAAGAAGCAGAAGAAGCTACCGCCCGTACGGAATCGGCCGAGAAAGCTGCAGCGATCGCCCAAATCACACAAGCAAGCACTTCAAGAAGTACATTTCTTTTCGGAGCCGGGGCCGATTTCAAAGCACGTGTCATTGTTGGACTCCGTACCAAAGGGTGTCGTTCAACCTCCAGCGATGTCCCAGCAAATGAATCCGAATGAGCCGATCATCATTGACGATCACGATGAAAATTTGTGTTTATTGTTCGAAGAGCCGTTTGCGCCGGTCGAGGTTGACAAGACTACGAGGCAGCAGGCGCGTCAGCTTAATCATGGAACAACCCAGGCGGACAATTCAAGAGTGTTTGCACCAGCACAAGCATCTCAGCCTAACACAGTTGAGGCGGAAAAGAAAGTTAATAACTTGAGAGAGTTTGATCAGAGGGCTGAAGATCTGTTTAGTGGGTTGCATCCCTCGTCAGTGGCGAAGAGTAAGCCATTCTCTTTATAATAAGTATCTTACAACAACTAACGAATGCGTTTAGGGAAATGGCCCAGTTCAAAGCCATCTACCCGAGCCAATGTAGTGAATAGTGCTATGCCTTCACCGACTTCGGAGGCAACCGTCTCAGCGGACAAAGAGGATGATACCATGCGCCTCACGTCGGGTAATGCTAGTTGGTCATATGCAAGGAAGAAACGCCGATCAGAAGTGCTATCTCGAACCCCGAGCGCACAGCATCGGCTGTGGGCCAAAGGACATGACGTTGCACGGCAACCCAGCATGGCGCCATATCCCGTGTCTTCGTATAAGGAACCAGCTTCACATGAGGCAACACCAGCACAGCCGGTTCAGAACCAACAGGAGGACATGCAGCCTCAAATACCCAACAATGGCTTGCAGAACAGAAATGGAAGCAGTGAAATAATACTTCAAATGCGCTCAACCCAACAAACCCCAGTTTCGATGTCGCAAAACGGAACTCAGCACAATCACGCCAACCATATGCCGCTATATCTCTCTGTAGTATCTCGGCAAACTAAAGCACAACATAACAACAGAGTCCTATCCACAGAGACAGCGAGAAATCTTACCGGCCCATTCCAGAATATCTGTCCATCCCAACTCCAAGGTGAGGTTGAAGCTGCCAATAGAGCGTTACAGTCCACGAAAACAGCACAAATGCTCCCCCCACAGCGTAACAATGGATCCCCGACTATTTTGATACCGCCAAACTTGAATCACGTACCGCAACACCTAGATCAAGCGCAGTTTCAAGCGTATCAGCTACGAGGAGCTGACGCGCAGAACGCGATGCAGCACCAATATCAACATGCACTTGCGAATAATGGTGTCACTGTGCAATCGTCTCAAAGATTACGAAACTCTGTTGATATCCAAAAGGGTAACCCGTCTACGCAGCAGGCAACTGGATCTCCTAGCATTCAAAACTACCCTCAACGGCAGCAGCAACATTTTGCCCATGGGATGTGGCCTCCGCATTTACCGGCAGGCGATCTATCGAGCAATTATGTGAACGAACATCGATTGCTTTGGGAGCAGCAGAACGTAGGAAACCCTTTTGAATCAGTACAAGCTCTATCCCTACTTGAAAACAATCAGCAAGCTTCCAATGTAACAGCGCCCTCGGTCCTATCACCTCCGTACGGGACCTCCAATTTACCTGTCCACCAGTTCCATCCTAGTCATCTATCTCCTACGTCGGCACAAGCTGCACTTGCGCAAATTAGGAACAGGCACCCACGATATGTAGCCCCTACCAAAGGGAGCAATGAATTCACGTACGCCCAACAGTGTGATACGGCCCAACAAGAAATTGCGCGGGACCACGCAGTTCAGAGCCACCATGCTCGTCTACAGAATGCTTTCGGTTCTCAGGACTTTCCCCGTGTCTTAAAGCATCATGCCTCTTCAATGCAACAAACTAACGACACACTTCGGTCTAGTGACGCAAATTGCAGGGTACCGGCTAACAACGTTCATGATCCAAACCATCCCAATCACTGCTTCACCCAGGACATGGAAAAGTGATATGGTAAAGAATTAGCACTGGCATAGCGCTGAGTTCGAGAAAAGGTCAATGTGTGTACGGATACTGACAGAATCCTAGTTGGACTTGGGTGATTCTAGGGTTGAATAGCTTTGGCTACTTTTAGCTGATATGGAATGTGCAACCGGAAGGGGTTTCTATGCGAGTCTGTCCGATGGCTATCTGGATAGATTCCACTACGTCAGCCGGTTGCGACTTAGGTGATTTGACGCGAGCTTCGATTAGAATGCTGTCGAGCTCTAGGAAAGATTGGACGGCAATAGATACGAATTCTGGTCTGAAGTCGAAATATGCATAGTGCTTAACAAAGTCTACATCGCGGTCCGGTCACCGTCGCCAGGTTGCTCTTGCTACCTACCTGTGCACATGTGCGGACTACATGTGCGGCGCTTCCTCCTTTACCACAAAGTTCTTGCACTTACTAGCCCGCCTTAGTTCCTCATAAAATGAACCCTTGCTTCACACGATCGAAAAGGCATCACCATCGCTCCTCAACCACATTTCTCAGCAATCGAAGCTAGAGTTGCAACATGAAGCTTTTTCACTCTCTGTTTGCAGTCGGCAGCTGCATTCTCACGACCACATCCGCCGACCGCCCCTGCCACGGTTCCTGGGAAGCACCCACGGACTACATCTTCCCCAATATACGCACCACGGGCCCTGCCAACGTCACATTCAAGCCTCATGTGGACGCCTGCCTTCACGACCGCGAAGCTCTCGACAAGCCACATGTTCTTCCTCGTCCCAACGCAACTAACTTCGACATCTGGGCTTTCGACGCTGTGAATCGCGCTAATCTCAACGAGTCTGTTACCGTGGTCTTCTACCTGGCAACAGGCGATAGTGTGCCGAGTACCACAAGTCCCGTGTCGGCGAAGTTGTTATTCAGCTTTGCTGACGGCAGTGTGGAGTCGTTCCAGATTGATACAGTCGATAGTGAGGAGGGCGCAGCGCTGATACATACGGAGGGTGCCGGGAGCAGCGGCAGCTGGGGTACCACTGGGGCCAGCTGGAAGGGTAGCTTCGATGGCAACCACTATGTCGTTGAAGTCAACTCAGCTCAGCTGGGTATTTGCGGCACTCTAAATCTAACCTCAGTAAGCACGCCTCAAGCAGCTCTCTAGTGACTGCATAGCTGAACGGGACTGATGAAAGATAGATCGCGCCGTCGCGCTATCCTTGCGCGACTGAGTTGACCGATACCACCACTCTCGAGCTTGTTCCCGGACTGCTGGGTTGGACCAATCAAATCCCTGACGCTAAAGCCTCCGCTGATTTCGTCGTCGTCTCTCCCTTGACACGCAAGACGAAGACCCTTTCTTTTGCTAACGGCACTGGCTGGCACGATCAAACTTGGTCCAGCCGCCCATGGTCCTCTGTCGTGAAGAATTGGGTTTTTGGCCGCGCGAGCATCGGCTCCGGAACCTTCGACTCAATCAACTGGTTCCAAGGCGAGGACCGTACGGGCAAGGTGCACACTAGCGCTTACATTGCGCGGAATGGGAAGAAGATAGTGACTATGTGTGAGACGGTTGATAGGCGTGGACAGGAGAAATTGGTCAAGATCGAGTCGGCCGAGAAGCGCACTATGGCGGATATCACGTTGGCAAATGAAACGACTTATAAAGTGGAGATATATAAAGATCTGGAGCTAGAGGGGGATGGGAAAGGGAACAATAGGTGGTCGGGGGTTGCTGTCGGTGGTCAGCTGAGGGGGCAGGGGATTGTTCAGGAGGGCAGCTTCTAAATATCCTTGCTGAGGTGTGGGTGAAGAGATACTGGCATGATGTTGGTGTTTCCATGCACCGTGGCTAGATAGACATCACGGATACGAGGATTAAAACCGTCTCATTGTCAATGGGACAACTGTCTTACCGCTTTCAAGATTGTCTGTGTACGTCTTCAACCTCGTGCTAGCAAAACGTGTAGTCAGCAGCAGGAGTTTCTGACGCCAAGTAGTGAATACTTCTGATTGGCCATTGTAAGCGCGTCTCAAACGCATCTCCAACGCCCAAACGTCCACGCACGTCCATCACAGCACACAGCACACCTCCCCACACAACAGAATGGAGCGAGAAAGCACAGAGACGCTTCTGCTAAACAAATACAACATCCCGAACCTCTATCCTTCCGCCTGGCCTGCAGATAAAGACAACGACTCCGAGTCCGACGCCGACGATGCGCCGCCCCGCGCGCAGAAGCAAGCGCAGCCCGTCCGGCGCTCCAAATCCCGATATTCGGTGCTGGAAAGTGGAGGCAGCTTCTCGAGACAGAGACCGGGCGTGGAGAAGACGCAAGATGGCGTGGAGAGTTTGGTTATGAAGGATGAGCAGGATCCGTTAGGGACGTTTCCAAGCGTGGTGCAGGTGCTCAGGCAGAGGGGATTGGGGGTGGAGGACGATGTCAAGTTGAGTGCGTCTTATATTCCGGGGTCGCATTGGGGTTATCCGACTAATTGGAGTATAGGGAACCGGTTCCTGCTGTCCTCGACAACCTTTTCTCCCTCGCTTTTCCTATCGCAAGTCCACAGCTCCGCATCCACCGACTCGCTCCTAGCTGGCCTTGACTTCTTGAGCAGAAGCATCGAGAAGAAATCTGCATCCCTCAAGGTCCTCGTCGAAGCTAATTTTGAGCGCTTCGTTGGCGCGAAAGCGACCATTGACCGCGTATATGAAGAAATGCGAGATGTGCGCAAAGAGTCGGAGGCGCCTGCAAGCCCGGGTCGGCGGCCGGGACATTCGAGGGGGGCGAGCCGGAGTAGCTTCTCGTCACGGCAGCCAAGCGCTATGTTGGGCCCGGGCATGGTGGGCAAGGTGCCAGGGGAGAAGAAGAAGAATGCGCTGGTCAAGGAGAGCGAGTATGGTGTACATGGGATCAAGGTGCCACTTACCGAGGTCGCTGTCAAAGCAGAGGAGGTATGGGGCCCTGCCCTCGGCGGAAGGGAAAAGGAGGAGACGCTGAAGTCAATACTTTCGTCTGTGGAGAAGAATCGCGGTCTGTTTGAAGTCGGTTCTGCAATACACGACGCGATACGGAGAAAGGATCACGAGACCATCGTCGAGGAGTACACAAGAGCAAGGAAGTTCGCCGAAGACGCACGGTACATCGTCGAGCAGGCCAAGAACTCGCAGACACCATTGCTGGATGGGCAGATCCATCAAATCATTGTTACAGCGCGGATGTGGGCAGATGTCGAGCACCAAGTTGAGGCGTTCAAGCGCGACGCGTGGAAACGACTCACCAGTACGCATTTCACAAAACATCGGACTGGGAGCGACGTCAAGTCAGAGCAATATATGGAGCTCATATCCATTATGTTAGAGCTAGGCGTGGAAGATAATCCGATCTGGATATGGTTACTGTCGAGATATGATTACCTAAAGTCGAGGTTGACATCTACGTGCGACCGGTCGCTGTGCGAGATTGAGATTCTCAGGCGCAGGCTTGGGAACGCGGAGAAGCCGAGTTTGAAGACACTGGCGAAGCATCTGAGGTCTGTGCCTACAAGCAGCAACATTAGCCCGGAGGCAGCGAAGCTAGATTCGGCCAAGGTGGTAGAGTTCTGGGAGCATGTGTATGCTTCGATGGGGGCGTTGCTAGCGGTGAACGGAGGCCTGCTCGGCGAAATCGTGGAGTACTGGGATATCGCACGGTCATTCATTGAAGGGCGCGCTCAGAGGTCACTTCCTATGGGCTTTAACAACCAGTCTTCGCCGCATCACAAGCTCTCCTCCAGCAACGTGAGCGAGCTCGAGAATGGCACAGTGGACCTAATTAACATTGTCCGAGAGCACTTCTATAGTTTCTTCGCCGATCCTCCCACCGAAGACGTCTCATTGCTCTTCTCGCCCGTTCCGAAGACGCCCACCACGCCGAGGACGCCGATGAGTGCCGTCTTGAGTCCGACGATGGGGTCGCGATTTCGTTTTGATCCGAATAACGTACCACCTCCTTCGCCGAGCAAGGGTGAGTCGTGGGAGAAATATGCATTTTGGCCGCCGCATTCGAATGCGCTGTCTGGATCGCATTATCTTGCAAAAACGCTGGTTTTGATAGGGACAGCGGCGAACGAGTTGGCTTCGCTGAGGTTGCCAGAAGTGGGAGCTTCGGCCCGGATCGATGAAAATCTTCGTGTGCTTGTTGGCAGCGTCCGCGAGCGCTGCGTCCAAGCTGTTTGTGCTGCCTGGAACGCAGATGCCGAGAACATTAAGGTACTCGAAGATTGGACACGGGACACCGACCGGAAGGACATCACGACTATGCCATCGCGCTTTCTGGCCGTGCAAAGCTTTCTGCTAAACAATTTGCAAAAGATCATGTACGTGGAGGCGGCAAGCAAGACAGCGGTGGATGTTGTTGTACCTCCGAGCAATAAGCTGTTACAGATGGTAAGAAGTCAGTTTGTAACGAGCTTGTATCGGACGTTGAGTGGCATGGTGGAGTGTGCGGAGAAGGGAAGAAGAGCGCTTGGTAGGGACTTTGAGATTCAGGGAGATGATCTCACGATTCATGTTGACGAGGCTGAAGAGGGTGGATGGGGGAAAGTGGATGCGAGCAAAAAAGTATGTACCGTCCCGATTTTACTCACCTACCAAAGTCTCGAAGCAAAGACTGATAATGATCCAGTCTATCCGTCTGCTCCTCACCCTCTCGAACATGGCCTCCTTCCAATCTGAAATAACACCTCAACTCCTCACGCTCTTCGAAACTCTCTTCTCTGTTCAGCTCACAGACGAAACAACACGCATTCGTGACGTCCTCTCGCAACTCGACGCCCAGCTCTTCAAATCGTACACGAAACCTCATTCCGCACGCATCGCTGCTGCTATCGAAGCTGGCATCTTCAGCCCAGGGTGGGCGCCGGAACCCCACCCTGGAAAGAGTGTTGCAGATCGCGAACCAAGCCCCTACGTATTTAGTATCTTGCTAGATCTGGTCATAGTACACACAGAAGTCAGCACCACATCACCGCCTCTAACAGCACGCATTCTCCGATCGCTGTTCGAAAATACCACCACGTCTTTGATCTCCACCTTCAACCAACTCCAGTCCTGCCCTCTGCCCTCCCTCATGCAAGCGACCCTAGACGTCGAATTCATGGCCCAGACGCTAGCGAACTATACAACAGAGAAGGCGAGTCAAATACAGACGGATATCTATCAGGTTCTGGACGGGAAAACAGATAACCAAGCAAGAGTGCGATTGCAGGAAGAGTTGGGTAGTTTAAGGGGTGTATTGAAGAATTTGAGGGAGGGTACTAGGGTGGAGTTTGGGTGTTTTCGGCGAGAAAAGGGGAGGGGCAGGGGCCAGACTGTGGCAGCAGGATGAGGTTGGACCGTGGCGTTGGAAATTGGGCTGATGAGGATTGCTTTTATGATCGTAGGTATACCATCTTTGATTGCGAGCTGTTGTGTGGGAATCATCGTGGTATTGTTTCAGGCAAGGATGTGCAAGGTCAGGGAGAGGCTAATGCTTTGTCGCTGATTATGACTATGCGACTCAGCGTCGGTGCCAAAAACCGACGCCGACGTCAGCATCTCTGCAGCGAAAGAGACACTGGTATTTTATTTACTGCTACGACTGGTGAGGCTCGCGATCCGTAGACAATTTAGACTGTCAAGCTTGACAACGCACTTTTCAGGAGGATGAGCTTCTCTACAACCATACTTCGGAGGCAAGAGGCCATTACGCAGCTCGTACGAAACGTTAGTGACTCTTCAGAGTGACTGCTTTCACAGTCAATTAATGCGAATCATATTACGTCAATGACTCCGAAGCTAGATCATGTTTGTGTAGCAGCATAAATACTTCAGTTCATTGAATACTACGGAGTTTTCAACAATGATCTATTGCCTACCGCTATTCTACCTACTTCATCAGCACTATCTACGACACAGTCGCTTGTTCGAAATGATCGCCGCGCCTAACACGCACCTTACTCCTTAGGTACATCATGGTATCGGGCAAACAAGGAGGTCTTCAACATCTCAGTCACCGAGCTTGGAAATCTGAAACCATCTCCAAACCATAGAAAATGTGCAGAAACGACTCGAGAATCCACATTTAGCCTACAAGGGCCATCGAAACCTAGTTTGCGGATGGGGGCAACAGTGATACACGAGGACTGAGCAGAAGAATCCCGGCAAATATGGGGGGAAATTACTTCACCCCATAATTGCTTAAATCGTTAGGTAGGGGGTTGAGCAGATGTTTCTCAGTGGATGTTTCTCAGTGAAGGATTATTTACAGGTTGAAATGCTATGACCGGTTTGACAGGGGGACTACACGATGGCATGATAAGCTCGCATCTGCCTTTCAAATCGCTTCTCTTGGGCCAACCGTCTCTTCGAAAGGCCGAAAATGGACATTTTATGTTTCAACGACTGTATTCAATATGTGGCGGAGAAGTTGTACGAGAAGGTTAAAGGGCGGGTGCTGCTTCAGGTTCACATCGACTCAACACATCTTAAACCAAAAGACCGTAACTCCCTTGACATCTATATAGCCAGAGATGCAAGGAAATCACAATTACCTTCAGTCTCCTGGCCTCAATTCTCACCGTCGACCAGATGAAAACTAGCTTCATCATCTTCAAGCCTGAGAGCCCCATCTGTCAAATATTCACCAATGTTCTCTACAAGAAATTTGATGCCCATCCTTCTTATGCGATATGCACCCCTGACGGGCTTGGTGGAATAACAAGGGCGCTGTTGCTAACACCTATGATCGGGATTACAGACAGCGGGAGGGTGTTGGTTATGTCAATAGTTGCAGTTGCTCGCGGACAAGTTTGTTTAAGATAAAATATGGGTGTACTGAATAATGAGTACGTGGTCAGAGTCAAGAAGAGAGGCTTTTATACTATAGATGGAGGTGTGCACAGTGTATCAGTGGAACTACTTCCTCGCTACTACTGTTGGGGCTCTCAACCGTCTATCAATGTTCGAAACATTACCTCATCGGTAGCAAATATCCCTTACGATTGCTGGTACTGTGTACAGCTCTACAGCTCCATTCTCGTGTATATGGCGTGGGTACCTCTACTGTGTACAAACTCCTACTATGTTTCGTGCGGACCTCACAAAAGAGACTCCCACTATGCAAATCCAAACCAGATATGTTACGCCTACGACTAATTATATTAGGGGGAAGACCCTGTAGACTTAGACACCAGAGTTAAATGCTGTAGACACACATGGCCTATGAGAATTAGGTTTGAACTGTGGCTGAGCAGCTTCAAGTTTAACCTGAAGCGTCTGACTGTAGTGCGTGAGAGATTAGCTGTGGCTCATATCGACCTATGCATCGACGCCCATGATACCAAAAAAGGGGGCGGCAGTACACGCGCCCTAGGTAAGCTTTCGTGATTAGACTCCGCAAAATCTCGGGAGCATATATAATGCATGCGCTCATGCTGATCTTTTGGAGAAGGCGAAGCGGAAATCGTGAAGGAGAAAATTCGATTAGGAAAAAGCGATGTAAGGTCCTGTCATTATTGTATTATTGTTCGCAGGCTTTGGAGCGCAACATCACTCCAGATAGCAATGGTTTGTTTCCTATTGGAGGCTAGGGAAGGCAAGCAACGCATTAGTTAGAAGTGGTGTGGTTTCACTATACACTAGACAGCTACTAAACTTGCATTCTAGTACTGTTCACGAAGTAGAGATGGCAGCTGATATCTCAAATAGGAAAGGGGAAAAATATTTTGAAGTCATACTGCGCTGCTTTGACGCCGTCTACGGCACTAGATGCTCATGCGGCATTGCCCTCACAAGCTTGATCTGTCTGCCTGCGCGCAAGGCATAGTGTTGTTGTATGATGTATGGTTTAATGAAGTAGCGACCACGAAATCTGGCGTGGGAGTCGTCCGCAATTCAACTTTGCAGCAAGAAAAACAGAAAAAAAAAGAAATTCTTATATCGGGCTATAGAGGCCGGTTTTTAATAACCGGATCAGCGAATGCACAGATATACTCGCTTTATACCAGGCTTCCTTTTCCAGGAAACTAGATAGTGCAACTCTGGTATCTTTGCACCTAGAGACCAGGCCGCACAGCCTCCATCCATATTACAAATTGCGGAGAATTCGGACCAAGCATCAAGCCCAGATATATTGCAACAATAATAATATTTCGATGCTCGAAGCTAATAGAGGATACATCTAAGTCCTGTGTTTTGTTCTAGTAAGAAGGAATGACCGACATCATAAGCAACTGATGCTTAATTCCAAGTCTAGAAGAGCACACCAAAACTGCTTTGTGATAGTTTGAGTCAGACAAGAAGCGCCTAGAACTATACGATTTTTTGGAACAATGTTTGTAGTCGAGCATCATCGACAAGAACGATGCTGGTTCTGGTGCGGAAGATGGGGATATAATCAGAGATACTAGAGTCCATGGATGAAGACGAGGTGTGATTTAATTTGGGCAGTAACTTGCAAATATGAAAGTGGTCTACACCAATTCTGACTCCAAGAATGTCCGTACAAGGCGCAGCCAGTAATCTGTCTCTAGACCTGAAGAGAGCGAGTCCACAGTTCACGGTAGGCCACACTCTCGGGACGCCATAGAAATCGATAGATTATACAACGCATTCCACCGTCATATTCTCTTTCCAACAAGTCCACCAACAAAACCAACCTAGCTATCATCCACAAAAGCCACAATCGTAAAGAACTAGCAAAGCGACAAACTACATATGAAAGGCGAAGCTGTGCCTGATGCTGCACAGACATGCCTCAATCACCACATCGACTTAGTGAACGGGGGGGAGTAATGTTTGGAAGGAAGGCTGAAGGTAAGGCTAGGGCGTGAAAGATGCAGTATGCAGGATATAGGGGAATGGTGATGCACGTTGCTTCTAAGGAAACGGTCAACTTTGGAACCAATAAACGAGTGAAGGAGCGAGTGCAAGGTAAGGGTTAATATTTGCATCATATCAGTATTTGATTACCATGTGTACCTACTTATCACTTATCTCTTAACCCTAGTTTTGGATGCAGCATGCGCCAAATTGTTCCAACAACTACACCCAAGCTCCCTAATGCAAACTTTTCCGGCGAATGTCAACAACAAAAGGAAACTCAGAACCAAAAGCAGGGGTATCTCTACGTAGTGACCGTCCTATGAGGAGAAAGAATGTTTGCCGCGAGTGCGATCTTGTACTTGGGAATGCGATGCGGACTAGGTGTGTTCTCGGGCCCACTGTTAACTTCCTTCCTTCGTTGAGCGGGCGATGGCGTCGCTGGTGGGCTGTCGGTGCTGGACATCATCACGCTGTCTACGCCGTTCGTCCACTGCTCGTTTCTAATGGCATTTGGCGAGGGCGTTCCAGTGACGGATGCGGCAAGTTCATCTGACGATCGCTTCGTTTGGGAGAACATGGGATCGACCGTGCTGTCTGCAATGCCCAAGCCTTCGATCCGGGCTGCCGCGGCTTCTTCCTGTTGTACCACGTTCGCCGATTCAGTAGATATTGACGATGGAACGCTGAAGTCATCTAGCGGCTCGACCGTTTTGCCTTCTAATACTCCGTTGACTGCTGAATTGGCGGCCTTCGCTGTCAGAACCGGCCCCTTCCATTCTGGGTGGGGTATTCTTCCAATGATGCCCAACCTGCCAGTACCAACCTTTGCCCAACCCCAGATCCCGCGCGAAGGCGACGTTTGCCCTTCTTTGTAAACCGCTTTTTCTGTTTTCGGTGTCGGCGTCGCTGGTTTGTCGCTGGTTGAACTATCCTGGGGAAGGTGACACGCGTCGCTTGAGTTTGGGTGGGGGTCTGCGGGGACTGGGTGTGACTCCTCCATCGATTCCTTGGGAAGCGTTGGGTTTGGTAGGCGTGTCTCTGGGGGGGTGACTCGGCGAAACTTGTCGCGCTGTTCTTTCGGGTGGGGAGAGCTCGCTGTCGCGTGTTCGGTCGACGTCTCGACTGTTGAAGAAGCCGGACTGGTGAGGCGACGGCGGAGAGGGCCGGCGCTGCTTGCTCCGTCTTGTCGGCGAGCCTGTCGGGGAGGAGGCGGGGGATTCGGAAGAAGGTGAGACGGGAGGTGAGGGTGGGGAGGCGGGTCGGAGCTTTTGCAGAGAGCGGATTTGGCGGATCTGGGGTCGCGGGGGAGGGCTGAGGCCTTGAGGGCTAAAGTCAATGAGTGTTACTATGCGTCTTCGAGTACGAACCAGTGAAGGGAGGGTGAGAGCTCTTCATCATCGTAAGAGTGACGGGTTGAGCAGTGTTGGTGGTGGTGGTGGTGGTGCATAACGGACACTATTTACCTTGCTTGACTCTGCCTTTGCCCTTGATGTGGCAGTTGGGACCAGCTTGGTGGTCGTGGTACTCGCATTCATTGCCGGTATCGGTTGGGTCATCGAACAGCATGCCCCCCGTTCCGTGTTTGATCGCTTTGACCATGTCGATGGCGAAGTCCGGGTTGTTCTCGAAGCATTGGCGATATGTCTCGACGTCTCGCTCGCTGCCCGGGTCCATGATCTGACGCGCAGCGATACGGGTCATCAGCCGTCGGAAGGGCGAGCCGACGGGGCTCTGGCGGTATATCTCGTCGATCTCGTCGGCGTCGGGCACGAGCTCGGCTTGGTTGAGGCCCTTCCGATACTGGTCCATGGCAACGTTCTTCAGCTGCGGCATGTCGAAGCGGTCGCACAGCAGGTAGAGCTTGTGACAACTGACGGCATAGTCGTACTTCTGGTTGGCATCTGCCATGTCAGTGACGTCGTCGAGCTTGCCCTGGTAGAGCCATTTGACAAGCAGCTCGAACCCCGCCGGGTCGTGTTCCGGCAGCTCGAGGCGGTCCTGCTGCTTCCTCCCGTCGCCGTGGAGCTCTGACTCGAGTCGCTCCGAGTGGTGACATAGGAGGTTGCGGTGTAGCGCCCAATGGCGCTTGGAGGTGCCGACGTAGATGTCTAACATGGGGCCGGAGAGGAGTCTGTCGCGCTGCAACTTAGCTTTGGCCCGTACATGCAGACGGTGGGAGTTGAGGCGATGGGCCAGCGCTGGGCGGACAGGAAGGCATCGCGATGCAGCGCTGGTGGGACAGGGAGGGCCATCGTCGGGCGGCGCATCCGACTCCTCATCAGATGCAGAATCGCTCTCGTCTGATAAGAAGTCGGACGCGCCATCTTGTCGATGGCCGCGGAGCTCCGGGAAAGATGTGAGGACGTACTCGGCATAGGTCGCAGCAGGCACATCACTAATGTTGCCGCTCGCCATTCGCGCTCGTCTGGCCGTGTATGCGAAATCACGAAAGTAGACGATGCGGTCGTGCCATCCCATGCCCTCCGAGAAAGGCGCGCATGGGGCAGTCGTACGGTGGACGTAATCGCGATGTAGCTGGCGATGCGAGGTCTGGTGGTGAGCACGGCAGAGCGGGGGGCTGGGGGACAGGAACCGGGAACCCGACGTGCAAGGATCCGCGTGTTGACGTCGTTGCCCATGTGGCGGCCATGGCCAATCGGAGCTCGCAGCCACTTCCTCTGATAAACTCTTTACTAAGCAGACCCCCGCTAGCCATGCTCTCGACGGGAGAAGAAATACCGGATGGGCTATCACATATGTATGCGAGAAATAATACATCAACTCAGCATTTGCATAACTAATCACTGTCGGGGATATCACCCCGGATCTCTCTACTAACCCCGCGCCTACCGGCCAAGTGCGTGCCCTCATGATTGCAGACCATGGCGACATGGTTGCTCTTCATACCAATCACTGCTTTTACTAAAGCCTCGGCCCAATTTTGAATATACTTCCTCACACTTGTAGGTATCTTCCTTCTACCAGCAACAGATGGTTCTGCAATGGCATGCTTGCCTTTACGGCCGCATGGGCTATTATTGCTTTTTTTCCCTTTCTCTCGTCTCTTTCAATGCAGGTTAGGACTTTCAATGGTACGGCGCTACTATGCTCTACTACGCAACAGCGGTCAGTAGTTCGTGTTGTTAAGCTACGCAAGTGTAGATGCTGCCGGATCCCACGGTGCCTGAACATCTCCGGTGACTTCTTGGTATGGCTTTCTGTTCACTGCATTGAAGAGGTGCTGACAACAGCCGCGGATCTTACTGTGGCCTGCGAAGGATCTAGCGCAGATTTAGATCTCTATGACGCAGCGCCATGACTCTTATCACTGTGTTCACACTTGGAGAATTCATTTACCCTACGACTGATTTTGCCAGTATATGTATCGCTAGCATTTGCCAGCTTCGGTATGCTTCTATTATGACATAAGCTATGATGTCCTTTGTCAAGTCTCCCCATTCGAGGCCCCCCTTCTCTTGATCTAACACTGGACTAGGACATCCCATATCTTCCCTTTTAAGCATGGTCAACCCACCAATCACGGTCTTAAAAATATATCAGGGATGTGAGAGTGACGGGGGGAAGCGGGAATGTTAATATGGTACGCAATATCCGAGGGAGCGACGAATGGATATTCATGCAGGAAACCCCAAGAGATCTGACTAGGCATGGGGGTAGGGTGTGAACAGATTCGTCTGTATAGGTGCTTTGTACCTCGTTGTGAAGGGTGCTCCGGAAAGGGTTGAGGCGGCATTTCGGGATCGCATGAAGGAGATCATTGGCGCGGGTCGCTTGCCTTCCGCACTCGAAGGTAACACATGTTCTAATATCAACGACCGACTCTCTCAACCACATTGTATCGCTCAATTAATCACATTCCTGTACCACTCTTTCAATATCCCATAATGAAATAGGACCACCCCGTAGCGGAACAACGTTAGCCCGGCTAAGGTAAACCCTCGCAGTTCGCCGCCCCTTCACTACAACTTCTCCGCCCTTCGCCCATTTCTCTCACATGTAAGCCATGGATACCTTGTATCCTATATCTTTGCCTTATGGGCTAAGTGCGCTGCACCGACGGATGAGAGAGAGAGGTAAAATCTCTGCGCCGCCTCTAAGTGACCGCGAATTTTTCATACCTTCCCTCCAAGAACTCTGCCCGCCTCCTCCGGGAAATCCACCCGATGCAATTCGCCTTATCGACCTGAGACTCTCTAAGGCAATCTTCAAGAAGACACGCAAGATGGGCATGCATTTCACCCGCCGAACAATGAAGCTTCCGCTAAAAGCGATGGAGAAGAGAAACCGAACATCAAAGCCGAAAGCTCAGCCGAAACAAAGTAGCAAGCACTTGAGAAGAGCGACGACGAATGAAAAGACTTTCGGTCCGAGCACACGACTCAAGGCTGGAGACAGGCCCAAACATCCACTTGTTATTGAAGATAGCGATGATGAAGAGAGGCAAGCACACAGACAAGCTCCGATTCCGATGACGCGACTTCTACCCTTGCCTCGTGTCGACACAGCAACATGGCTCAAAGAAGCAGTTCGTCCTGCCAATCCGATCACTGCGCCTAATCTCAGTCACTATCGATATTCCCCTTCCACCCTGGACCGTATAAACACCCCTATTGATCAGGCCACGAATATATTTAAGGAAGAACATGGCTTCATGCTTATGGGGGACTTGTCATCGGTCCAGGTTCCTATTCTTTCCAGGCAGCGCGAGACTAGTTTAGCAAGCGCTGTCGTTGCGTAAGTCACATTTTCACTCTGATTAGTCCTTCGAGCGACAGCTCATTATTCGTCTCAGCGAGGAGAAGGGCCACGGTGTACCCAAACGCGAGTTCAACACCCTAAGCAAGACTGGAGAGCATAGCCCTGCCAGATTTACGCCAATCCCACCCCAAGTTGTTATGAATCAGCAGATACCTTCGAAGAAAGCATATACCACCCCAGCCCCGACCGAGAGAGTATCCTTGGGGGACGATTCAACAATAACCTGCTTCGAAAAGGTTGGAAGTACTCAACCAACAACTATGCGCGAGCTTAAGAACGCTGGGAAGTTCACTAGGCTGAAGGAGCCTACACCAGACCTATACAGACGGCCGCGTGCTAAGCCAATGCTCTCTCGCACTCCATCCGAAGGAAAAAAGGGGCCGATGCAGCAACCATCCGCCCCGCTAGCTGTTCGAACCTTCAACACTCCCAGTTTTCGACGAAGCATCTGCGAAGAGCTGACTCTTGCCGATATTCCTGACTTTGGCTTGCGCATGAAAGTGGCGAAGTTGATGGCCGTTGCACCTAGTTTGCCAGTAAAAGACCTTTACGACCTTTTGATCGAAATGAAGGGCAACTATGAAAATGCTAAAAACCAAGTCTCGCAGACACCTCAGCCAGCAGTTCGTCCACAAGACTCTTTGCTAGCTCCCAAACCCACGGGTAGGATGCAGCATGGTGATGAAGAAGAGGCGACGGTCAAGGTTGATTTCGATAATCCGGACATCTATCTGGATAATGATGTCCCTTCGTCGCCGTCCCCATCGCCCGTCTTCAATAGAGCGCCTTCAAAGAAGAAGCACAACATGTCTCGTGTCAAGTCGCAGATATCCGCGATAACGAATACTGAACCCACTCTGAAGGCTTCTGCCACCATCGTTAGGTCGAAAATCAAGTCTAAGCCTGAATCGAAAGCAGGTCGCACCTCTGCCAACATTGGAATGAAGAGATCTTTTGACGCATCTAGGTCCCTGCGAAGTAACAGCCTCGGGGACTTTATCCTTATCGATGACGGCTCCGAAGATGATGGCTCTTACAGAGACAAAGGTTCGGTTTGTTATTCTGATGATGAAGGAAGTGATATTGACATGGAAGAAGATCTTGCAAGAAATCTTCACATAGCTATGAAGCGACCATTTCATTGTCCTGGTGACAAGATGGATATCAGTGGTTGAACACGGTTGCGCTCTTCTCGATGAACGCTACACTGTACGCCGCGCTCGGACTGCGCATTCGACACGGTTGCATTTTAGGGCCTGTCCCTACTAGCAAGAACTTGAGCTCGTGCTTTGGGGGCATTCGGGTTTATAACTGCTTCCTACGCATTCATGAAAAAGTTTGTACGGGTAATAATCTTCTCTCTATTGTTCAACTCTGTTTGGCTAGATATTATCTTTAGTTACTTATCAAATACACGTCAATCGCAATTTCTTCTCTCACAGTTAAGCTTCTCCACTGGCTGCATCGGCGTAATACAGTTGGGTTCTTGCTTATTACTCCGCGGGGCGTGTCAAGCATCTTATCGCGCAGTCTGGTTAGCTAGCCACGAGTTGAATTTATGGCTTTCTCATTGTTTCGCGCCTTCCCCAAGAGCCAATCTTGTGGTTTGATGATTAGCTTCTAGCGTTTACCTTGCAACCAACCCTTACTCATTACTCTTGTTCTCAACTAACCATTGGAAGCGGTCTCCTAGCTTCCTATCTCAGATGGACCTTATCAGTGCTTTCTACCCCACTAACTATCAAGCAATTACCTGGGTTTCCTCGTTGATCAATCGTGGACTTTTGCAATGGTTGCAACACCGTTGAAGGACGACGAATTCGCAAAGCATCGCCAGACCGCTCCCGCTGTCGTGAAGATCGCAGGCATATAAAGCTGTCGGAAATATCCCAAAAAACAACCGCAACCGACTCAGGCTGCGTTTGGAGCGGAGCTGCATGAATGACTCAGACCGATAGAGCTGCTCACCGCCGTCGAATTGTCGTTGACGTGTCGAGCGAGGCGGCAGTAGCCACCGAATACCGTAAGATGAACAGACTTGTTCGCTTTCGCAATGCTGTTCGTCTAGCGGACGCCGGTTTAAGAGTTTTGATACGTCATCTTCATCTAACGGCTAATCAAAAAGGGACCTCCGTTCCGAAACTCAATGTCCGGCTAGGAAGTAGCCGATTACACTAAATCGTGGAGGGCTTATATGCTTTCTACCTCTAGATTAGGCTCTAGTACTAGGAGAATCTAATTCTTCTTTAATTTCCAGTATAAATAGTTATTCTTTACTGGAATACTTGAAAAGAAAATGTTTTCTCTTTGTTTATAAGAGGCTGTAAGTCTAGTCTTTTAGATGCTATAGAAAAGTCTCTAAGTTACCTACCTTCTGATACTTTTTTATAGGAAAAAAACCCCCCCTATATGGCACGTGCCATGCCCACTCTGACGCTCTGGCCGTTGCCCTCGTAGTCATACCGTGACATGAGCCTTGGGTAATGACTGTAACCAATAATAACCTTCTTACGATTTAAGGTATTCGGGACGAAATATCTTTTTATACTAACTTTTTGGGTTATTCCGAGAGTTTGGCGATGCGATGGCTGCTACTCATTCGATAGAGACAGGCGTTGAGTTCGCGGAGGTTGAGACATTCGGCGTCATCTTGCCGGGAATCGTATAGTACATAGTGCGAGGGCAACCGGGGATGACTATTCAGTCAGGTCAAGTATTCATTCATTCTACATATATTGACACGACACGTGGCGGGATAACGAGTTTCGTTGGCGGGGTGGTCGATACAAGGCGACGGTGAAAAAACGTGCAAGTCTGAAACGTGGTCGGTCCGCAATTCGAAGGTCTCAACCTTAGAATAGCTCCCTATTCTCATCAAAGGTCGGCCAAATGAACGCTCTAATGTCAGACTCACCTTCAACCATCACAGTAATGGATTGTTGAGATGGAATTCGATTTGTATTGCAACATCCTTTTCACTAGTTAATCGATACCTGGCATCCAATCTCCCTGTAATTTCCCTCCGGCAGCTACAGTGGTCCAAAATATCAATACTCCCGAGGACGAAACTCAAGAAATGGCCCGTCATGGTGGCTTGTCAGATGCTCCCGAATCTGGTACTCACCAACCCTATGTCTTCCTTTCCGATCACCCTCCACACCCGCCCCAATCATTCCCAGTGGGCCTGCCGGAACGCGAAAATCGAAGCGCCATAGTGCCTTAGCCAGGGTGATGGAGATCTCAGTATACGCCATCGTCTGCGCGGCGCATTTGCGGCTGCCCAGAGAGAATGGGTTAAAGGCCAGTCGTTGCATACGCTTCCGAGCTTCAGATGTGTTAGACTCCGCTTCCATCCACCTCTCAGGATCGTACTTCCATGGATCCTCGAAGACATCGCCGAGATGGTGAATGCTATACAGTGAGGAACCGACCTCTACACCAGCCGGTATATATTCACCATCGATGACGATGCCCTCCTTACAAACCTCTCGCCACAGAGCGGTGCCGACTGGGGGAGACATGCGCATGGCCTCGTCAATACATGCTCTCAGGAAATGGCACGACGTAAGCTTTGGCCCAATGCATATTTCGTCCACGCTCGAGAACGTTTCGCGAATGAGTGTTACAAGCTTGGTTTTACACTCAGTATTTCTCGAGAGATAAAAGAACGTAGCAGCCATGGCGGTGGCTGTTGTATCAGAGCCTGGTACGGTAAGTCCATTCCGTTCTGTCTCATGAACCTTGTAATGGTATGCGTACCGGCAATGATGAAGAGTCTGCTTTCTGCCCAGATCTCGTCAAGTGCGAATCCTTTGCCAGTTTCCGGATCCTTTGCATTGATGATTAAAGAGAAGAGGTCGGGGGATGCGTCCGTGTCCTCCGCAATGCGCTGCTGCACCATGCTTTTCATCAGCTCTCCAAACTTCGCTCGTGTCCAGTTCCCCTGCTTCACCCATCGTTCAGCATTGATCTGCTTCAAACGCGGGTATTGAGCGTAGATTCCTGCCACCTTGCTTGACGCCTGAATTGCCTGAATGAGAAAGCGATTCGCCTCTTTTGTTTGCATTTCGAAAGCGCGGCCAAACCCGAATTCGCCCATCACATCTAGGCTCAGGTATTTCGCCACCAGACTCATGTCGAGGGGCTTTGACCATCCATCCGCAGAAGAGTCAAGCTGACAATGCCGCAGAATTCCATCTATGAAGATTTCGATATGCCTGAGCATTGTTGGTTCGAAAGCCCGGATAGCGTGTTCCGAAAATGCTTGATTAACGACTTTGCGCTTGCGTCGATGAAGTGCTTTATCTATGCACGTGTGCGTGTTGTATGCACCGGGCGCTGGAACCATTGTCTCATATGCTTTGGATTTCTGAACATGGTCCTTGCGGTAGATTTCTATCCAATATCAGCCCTCGTTCTGGCGCGGTCTTGCACGCCTACGTACCTTCTAGTCCTGTGACTGAGTTCACGGCCAGCTTATTGGGACCTATTCGAACTATCGGGCCTAAGTCTGTCAGCGGGCTCAATCTAGAGTCTATCGTGCATTACCATATTTCTGATGGGCGTCTTGTATTTTCAGATGGAGCTCTCCCTTGATGCTGTACCAGGCTGGGTATAAATCTGATATTTTCGCGAGTAACGGTCCTGGATATCTCGACAGAGGATGAAATTGGAGTCGGTAGGCAACGATAAGCAGCCACTGCTCATGTAAGTCTAATGCATACAAGCCTTCAAATTCACTAACCATTAAGCCCACAGTCAGAATCGCAAAAGTGATAACAAGGAATATGCTCGAGGCAAGTCCTCCGGCTTCGCCAATTTTCGCCATTTCAACGGTCTCAGCGCTGTTGCGAAAACTGGCTCTGCGAAATCTTGGTTCTCTCGCAATATTCTCAGGACAGTGGTCAAAGTCAATGTGAAGCTGGTGTCTGAATGTCGTGGTGGCATGCGGCGGGGCTTTGCATCATCCTCATTAGTGAAGTGTCTTCTCATAGGATGCCATGCGTGCTGCGTTGTCTCAGTATGGTTCTGCGCTGTTAGGCGACCCTGTCGGCTTGGACGAATCAATACGCTCATCACGTTCAGTCATTATTGCAGTAAGTCCGGCGGTTGTCAGACGCACGATTGCGGCACATGCTCACCTTCCACAGCATGGCAAACCCGCAGCAGAACAACTGCGGACATCTGAATCGTGATTGGCCCTAATGTCCGTGTGCAGTCTGTTGTTCACACTGTTGTCGGGAATACAGCCCCGCTCCCGCCAGACTGGTTCTAGATTGCGGCGTAGCATGGACCCGTGGACGCCCTTCGGCGAACCCAATCTACCTGCTGACATCTGAATCGTGATTGGCTCTAATGTCCGTGTGCGGTTTATTGACCCTACTATTATCAGGAATACAGCCCCGCTCCCACCAGACTAATGCTACAGTAGATTGCGGGGTGGCATGGACCCGGCTGACTTCGCCAATCCCTGGACGTCCTTCGGCGAACCCAATCCACCTCTCGGTCAAAGAATTGCAAGACCATTTGCGGGAGTAGCTACACCCCCAGGGACCTTCCGTTCGTAAGTAGATGTTCCAGACACTATTAGGAGGGTGTAATTTCTGACTTACGTTCAGAGGTGCGCTCGTAAAGAAGAAAGTCCACTTGCTCAGCCTTTTGCACTCTGCTGACAACTGCTCAAGATTGAAGTACTCCCCAATCGGACATCCCCAGCCTGCGAGTAGCCATTCATGGAGCCAGAAGTCTTCGTTCTGCCACGGCCAGGTCTCAAGGGTGGGCATGTCACCTGCAATGGCTACGGCACCACTGTCCCATAGAAACTTCAACATATCCTCAGATTGCTCAAGGCCAATCGCCGGTGCGAAATCTTCTTTTGCCCGCTGCCTGATGTCTTCCTCAGTCAAAGTTTTGTAGGCGTCAATGTACCCGCTACGAATCAAAAGAACGTCCCCATGTCGAAGGGACACATTCTGTGCGGCCATTACAGCTCGCAACTCAGGGACAGTGATAGACGTCGTTTGGAAACATGACTGTAAGACACCTTCTTTCTCCTTCCACCCTGCATAGTCTAGGAGGACACCGCGAGTGGCGATGCCGCCGTTTTGATGCCATACTACATCGAATTAGCGTACATAGTGACCGATGCTCCGAGGGACTCACCGTGCACACCATTTCGTTGTGTGGAGTATATCTCACCCTGTGTACATCCATTGTAGTACTGCTTGCGGTCCTGATACCCTGCGCGCTGTTAGTTGATGATCAGAATGTCACTTATTCAATGTGACTAAGTACCAAAATGACGAAATCCGTCCCATTGTGTTGACGACTGTGGATTCATGGTAATAGTATCGTCATTAACCGCCCAATCATTCAACTGCCACACGTCATGTTTTAATGGTACCCGGCCGGACGTTGGAGCCTTGAAGAAGTCTAACGGGAGATCCGTGCATATTCGGATGCCGAAACTAATTTCTTTCAATGCTTCGCGGGTGACATCCGGTGTGATATAGTTCAGCATTCCAAGTTCGTCCCGCTCTCCGAAAAGTCCCCATGCATTGCCCCTTGGTCCGTCCTTATCCAAAGGAAGTTGGCAAAACTCCGGTTTCTCAGGAAGTTCCCTTTTTGCGCTCATTGTGTATGAGTATTGCTATACTTGTTGGAAGCACGATCTTGACGAAATAAAAAGGAGACTGAGAGGGCCGCTGGAGAGTGGATAGGAATTGTGAGCAAAAGTGGGCATGCGACGATGGGGCCCCTGGAGCCTGGAGAAAACAGTTACAGGTAAGGAAACCATGATTCTGATGGTCTATATCTGAACCTTGTCAAATACGTCGGGAATGCCGAGGCATGGTCCGAGGCCCTAGAGCCGTGCCGCATCCAAACATGACCCCACTAACATGCATATCGGGATCAGGCAGGTCGCAAGCGCCGGGCGAATGACGACGCAGGAGGTGGAAAAAGGCTGACACGCTAGAAGTCACACGGATTAACACTACTCTCACCAGTTGAGCCACATCCTCTTGAGGTACCTGACGAAGTAGGAGCGCTTGCCGAGGTTCCTTCCGAGGATTCATTGTGCGCATGGGTTATAAAAAAAGAAGCGAGATTAATCACTGTGCATTGGGTAGCCCATTCTTCATACAGAAAATCGATAGGTTTGCAACATTCTTATGCCAAATTCCGAACCGTCATGTGCGGGCTGCTGTCTTGATCATGCGTAGTTCTATAACTGAGCTTTCTCCTTTGAGCCTGTCCAATCTCGCCGCAGTGATTGTTTCTCTTTCATGCGCCCCAACACCGTCCGCAGATCCAAGTCAGCTATCTCAGAGCTCGAAAAAGTATCCTTGACAGGCTGCATCCCAGGATCGTCCGCAAAGTATGAGACACTTTGGACACGGAGCTCATCTGGCCCATTTACACACTTATCGCAGAACCGCGCCATTTCTCTCAAACAGTGCTTTGACTGGGGCAATTTTGGATACATCAGCGGGAAGACGTGGAGCAGCCGCTGATAATAGTGGTACTCAACAATGATGCCCTCCTCTACCGCTCTCTGGGCGACAAAGCGACCTTCATGGCCCAAGAACTCTTCTCCGTATGCGAGGAACAGTGGTGGGAAGCCGGAGAATGACTTTGAAGCGACCGGACTCACTAGAGGGTGACACAGGAGGGAAACGTCGCAGTAGATATCTCCCCGCGGAGGCGTACTCGGCCAGATTGCACAAGCAGGCATTTCCTCGCTCAGGCAAGGAGGACTTGGTCGTAAGATATCGAACTTATGGTTCAACTCGTTCCATGGGCTACTGGAGTTAGTATCATTCCTGCAGAATGTTGGGGTACTGTACAAGGAGAGTGTCAAGTCCATTGGGCAGCCTATGCTAGCAAAGCCGGCCGGGAAAGGTACCTCAACCTTCTTGTCGTGAAAAAGGACTTGTCCGCCATAGCGATTGCGTATCTCCCGTATTAGAAGAAGTAGAGACATCAACAGATTCGCGCCTGCGCTGTCCCCTGCGAAGACAACATCTTTAGGTTTACTGGCTTCGTGGAAGGATCCTCGGGCGGGGTATAACAACGACAGATAGGCTAGGAACGCATCGACAAGAGCAGTGGGGAAAGGATGCTGCGGACTCAGCCTATGATCAAGCACCAGGCATTTTCCTTCTGTTAGCCTTGCTAATTCCGCCGTAATCCCTCTGCTTGTCGCTGGGCTACCCGTACTTGAAGAGTATCAGCCGCGTTCTTGAGTCGCTACTACTGAATCTTACCAGTAAAACCCGCCATGCGCGTAGAGTGTAACGATCTTTGCCTTCGAATCCTTGACCAGGTGGCAGTATTTCTCCTCTTCACTAATCTTTGGTTCAGGTTCACCCGGCTGAGCTCCAGGTCGCCACCCCGACCACTGTACATTCACGTTCTCGAGTGAGGGTACATGAAGCTTCTCCGAACCATCCCCAAGACCCTTTATTACAGCCAAAACAAGTTCCACAATCGCATCGTTTGTTGGAGCTGGTAGCTCGGTTCTGCTCGCCCAGACAGGACCGCGCGTGGGAAAGTCGATTGCAGCTTTGGCTTGCTGTGCGGAAATCGATTCGTAGTAGAAAGGCGCCTTCTTTCTCATCCACTCTTCTTTCAGCTGAAGTAACCCAGCTTCCGCTTCATTATCTCTCGGACTCATGGTTTGTTTGTATCTTGTGAAACGTATGGATAAGTTAGAGGTTTTCGGGAGTAGTCGGATTGTCATTAACCTTGACGGGCTAACGCACTTATATCTGTGCCTGGCATACTGAACTGCAGGCTTGCCCGTTTCGCATGTGGCGGGCCGCGGGCCAATCGGTACCGGCGCGGACCACCTGCACGCATGCGGCGAATGGGAACACCACCAGCGCGCAGAAGGGCCTTCTTCGCCTGCTGCAGTACGGTTGTAATCAGGTTAAATGGGCCCGGTGAATAGTCTCGGTGCAGCGAAATGCAAACATTTCCGAGGTCAAGTGATCGCCACTCAGCTCGGAATCTGTCTTTCACGCCCCCATTAGTTCCACCGTGCCCATAGTGCTGGCAGTGGCGTTTGTCGAGAGGCTCCACTGCATAGTTACGATAGCTACCGAGTAGTTATGATTTACTTCTCGCTTCCAAAATCTTTCTCAAGTACAAACGAAGATGCGATAAGAGCGTGTCCCTTCAATCAAATCCACTCTACGCACATCCAACCTCCATTCTTCCAAAAGAGCTACCATCTTACTAACATTGTGTTGCTTTCGCAGCATATTCACGTTCCAAAGCTTACCATCTCGAAGTCAGCGTTAGAGCACACGGGTAGCGAACGACTTGTGCCCAGTATCAACCCGATGGCCCTGAAGAACTACATTCCCGTCACAGGAGGAGGTGAGGGCCCTGGCTTGTAATGCAGCTTTCGATCGTCCGGCGCTAAGTGAGGGTCATCGACCTCCACGTATTGGCATTGGGTGAAAGACTCCCATAAGGAAGACCAGAAGGACTGTTTCCTTTCTTCGTGATAGTGCGCACCTAGTAGCGGCCTGATGGCTTGAGTTACCTCTTCGCCATGATAGAAAGGCATACGTCTGCTAGCTGGTCAGCTGAGCTTGCACCTTGCAAAAGCTGAGACACACTAACGGAAAGATATGATGGATAACGTGATATTCTGCAACGTTATGCATCAGGAATTTGGCACCCCAGCCAATCTCCCTGTCAATAGTTGCTGTTGCACCTTTGATGAAAGTCCATGCTTCCTTCTCATACTTCGGAACGTTCGGGTGGGTGTGATGTAGATAGGTGATTGCCACGATCCAATGATTTACCCACATGTAGGGCTGGAAGTAGAGAAGAGCGATATTCTGCCATCCATACGACTGGCTTGTGTACCACAGCAATGCTAGCACAAGTCCGATACCCAGGTCTGAGATTAGTATTAGGTGCCACTCCTCAGGGCGAAAAAGCGAGCTGGAAGGCAGGAAGTGACTATTTCCCAATAGCTTCTGTGAGCGCGGTCTTGCTAGACAGCCGTTTGATGCAGTGATACTGGTCAGCAAATACCAGGGCCAACCTAGTAGTTGCTGAAGTAGTATGCGTGACAGAGTGTATAGTGGAGCATCCTCCATGAAGTCGTGGAAGCTATTCAGACGGGATGACAGGCGTGTAACGTATTCTTCGCGACGCGGAGGGACATAGTTTTGATCCTTCGCAAGGTTGTTGGCGTATATATGATGTCTCCGATGTGTCGAACGCCATGAAAAGTAAGGCGTCAGCAAGAAGGAGTGGAAGATGAAACCAGCGGAATGATTCAGCACCTCCGAGGATGAGAATGCTGAGTGGCCACATTCATGTCCTAGAACCTGAAGCTTCAATCAGTGCATGAACAAGCCAGCTTCCCAACTATTGCTCACCCAGATCCCAGTCATGATCAAGCCCTCGAGGTAGCCATACACACACCAGGCGCAGAAACGAAGCCAGCCGTTTCCGATAGTAGGGATGTAGGTATACCCAAGAACCATGACACCAATAGCCATAGCCGTATCGCGCGCCATGTACCAGAAGGCCCATCGGTAGTATCTCTCGAAGCAATGGGCGGGTATGACTGATTTCAAACGCTCGATCGTCACACCATTGTTGATATCCTGTACTGTGAGTTTTCGATGATAAGGATTCACCTCGACACTCACCCCTGGTTTTGAAAGCCTTGAAGGATGACTTTGGTAGTCAATTGCCATTTTCAAAAGACTGAACTTCACGTTCTGTCAAGAAGAGAGGAAGAGTCGCAAGAAAAGGGTAAGATGATGAATGGATAGAGCAGGATGAATGGGTTGCAGGATGCAATGGAAGGACGGCTAAAACACCCGCTGAGTCACATGCTATGTTGAACGTATATGCTGTACTTCCGATGCCTTCACAGAGCATCTCGAAAAGGAAGCCGATGGGGCGGATAGCGAGCAATTAACACCCTTGTCGGGCGCTTGCGAAAATGAACCTTGGAAATCATTTTCTCTTGAAGGAATCGAATAGCGCAATCGGGCCCCGGCAAAATGCGGCGTCAGCCGACTCAGGTGCCGTACCTCTGTGGGAACTTTCTTTGCCAACCCTAGAGAGGCGATCGCGTCGATTGCTTCTGCAATGAGAGTAAATGACTCTTTTCCCAACAACCATACTTCAAGTATGGGCATAAAAGCGGCCGGTGCGAATAGTTCGTTCATCTCCATTACTCATCAATCGAATTGAATCGGACTCAGTGATCAGTCTTCGTTGTTCAAGGTATTGAATCCTCCACTTCTTTCAAGAGCTATTCACCCTCCTAACTGTGATTAGCCTATTCTTCAAACACGGAATCTCCCATCCTGCAGAACGGGGAACCTTGGAGAGGGTTACGCCTATATCGGACCGATCCGAGTCCGCTGAGTTCAATGCATAGGCTCTGGGCTGTGCCGCCTTGGCGTTGCAGTGCCTGCTCTTAGGCTCCACTACGGACCTCGACTTGTCTGATAACCTTCCAGGGTCTACTTCACTTTCTAATGATGATTGGTAGATGAGGAACGTACTATGCGATGTGTCCCCCCTGCTACCCTGCCCTCTCTTGGGGTGACTCCGGACATCAACTCGGTGCAGATGTTATGGGTGCGAGAGGAACACCTTGTCGATTCGGGGACCGAAAAAACTCGCCGCGAAGGCAGAGGCTGTAAAGCAACCTGCAAAATCCATGCATGTCTTATTAGCAGCATTCTCGGACGCTTAGATAGCCTGGTGCAGGTCGGTTTCTGAGTACTTTATCCAAACGTACCTTTTTTTCAACTTATACACACTTTGTAGTCCGCTGTCTAAACCTTTTCTTGGGAAGGCAGTACCTATCTTAGCTCCTTCAAGCAGCTCGACTTTCAAGCGGACTTGGCTCAAACAAGAGCATTTTTGGAACAACATGCCATCAACCTCACCTGCACCAGAGCTCTCCCCAGAGTATCGAGATGAGTCAATCGGCTATCGGCTCCTGAATACGGCAATTGCATTCATTGTGCTAGAAACCGTGCTCACTATCCTAAGAGCGGCTGCACGTCGACAGCAAAAGACGTCATTCTTGTACGCAGATGTACTGGTTCCTCTATCACTCCTTTTCAATATTATCCTATGCGTGTTGTGCATTGGTAGGTATCGGTTAAACTCAGTAATCGATTCCGGCTGACTTCAAACGTAGTTGCGGTCCAGCACGCAGGTGTCGGAAGACACACTACAGTAATTATGAGTACCAAGCCGGAACTAGTGCCGGTATTCTTCAAGATTATGTACATCATGGTTCCTGTCATCTACTGTGTCGCTGCGGCCCTTCCAAAACTGGCGATCCTTGACATATATCTGCACATCTTCGTTGAGCGCTGGTCCCGTTTGGCATCTTACATTACCGGCGTTGTGCTCATTTTGAATGCCATCGTCAACATTCCCACTACAATCTGGCAATGTAGGCCAATTGCCGCTCTATGGGACCCGTCAATTCCAGACGGTCATTGCAACAACATTCCGATGCACTTTCTGTACGCCGGCCTGCCAAATATTGTTACCGACGTTGTCATGTTACTTATACCGATTCCCATGATTTTGAAGTTACACGTTTCTCGGAAGACCAAACTAGGAGTGGCAGTTACTTTCCTCACTGGCAGTAGGCAAGTAACTCGTATATTTATAAGGTGCTACTATTGACTTTGATAGCGGTCTAATAACGTCCATATTACGATTTGTTGGGTTTACACAATCGTACGCAGATCCATTCTGGGCCGCGGTTGGGCTTACAGTTTGGACCCTCGTCGAACCCGGGATGTACCTAATCGCTGCATGTCTCTTCACCTTGAAGCCACTTATGGTTTATATCGTATATCAGAGCCCATTGTCTTTGCTTCTAAGCAAGGCGAGGCTAACATCAGGATCAAACAACATCAACGAATCCTCTGGTCATACCTTGGGCCAGAGACTACCCTCTGCAGACGGACGACCAGATGTCGATGGCCTCGTTCCCAGGGGTCTCGGTAATCAGGACACCTATGTGCTACATAGTCACAACGATCCATCCTCGAAATCACGAGACGCGGCAGGGATTACGGTCGAACACCAAATTTCAACCTGGTCAAGTCCAGGCCCGAGCAAGTAGAGTGACCATACAAGATTGGATGAAGGATTATGGAGGACGTCGTCCGGCCATTTGTCGGTGATATGGTCGTTCACTTAGATTTTCTGTTTTCTTCCCTGTCTACTACAATGTACCTAAGTAGGAAAATGACGATTCGTTCTCCTGACCTGTGAGGCCTATGCCGTGGACTAGATGCATGATGAGGTAAATGTGTCATGTACTCACTGCACTGAGTCAACATGGCCGATGTGATGATATTGCGGCACAGCCCTATCCCAACCGTCCTGTTAGCGCCTGGGAGTCGATTATATTGCGGCACGTCGGCACAACCCTACCGGGCCTTATCGTGTGCTTGGGAGTGCCACCGGAGCGGACCCTCCCGTTTCAGAGTCCGAGCGATGCGCCTGCATAGCTATTTCCGTGTGCATACAACCCTAGTAGGCCAGTTATCGTCACTACGTGCCGCAATAAACCTCTACCCAAGTCGGGCAGCAAGATAAGCACTGTAAATGCAGCTTGCGTGAGTTCTGCTCTTTCGGAGTCCGAAATTAAATGAAGCTTTGAAGCAAGACTTGATTAACATCATGAGACAGAAGTTTAGGATAATGTCGCCCCCGAAGCATTCATGCTAATGCTCCGCCTACTCTGAGATGCGTCTAGTTAGGCTCGCATTAAGATATTTTTTCGCTACGAACCGCTCTGCAAGAAGTAATAAAGGAATAAATTAGATCAGAAGAGTAAAGGATAAACTATAGAATACTTAATAATCTCTTTGATTTCAACAATTTCCTTGCGTTTCAAGGTGTTCGGGACGAAATACCTGTGTATATTACCTTTTTGGGTTATTCCGTGAGTTTGACGACGCGATGGCCGCTACTCATTTGATAGGTATAGCCGTGAGGATAGAGAGCATCAAAGATAGGTCATTGGGTATGATTGATATCTTTACTCTTGCACGTTGAATACTAAGGTAATGCATCAGCTGTTTGGTTACAATGCTCCAGAGTGTGGTTTAAGGACTGATGCATTTAAGGGAAGGATGGTGCTATTTGTTATTAAAGGTAGTTTTCGTGGATATTTTATTGTTTTTGTTGTTGTTGTTTTTGTTTGAGCGTTGAGATGGAGATAGCGGCGCGCATTTATGGTATGAGCGTATGAGCGTTATGCAGACCTATAACGTTAAGGATGCAGTGTTGAAGCAATCATCGTTGTATGCATGACTTGTTTGAGGCTACTTTGATCTTTGAATTTTGTAGAGCGAGATGGAATCTCTTGCGAAGTCTGGTCGAATCCCGAAGGGAGGTTTTTGACTAATTGTTCTTACTTGCTAGAATTTGACCAGCAGTTCAATGATTTGAAATATGATCCAAGTCTCCTATACCTGTATCTGCCAGCCCCTCTTAAACTGCAATACCAACTCGCTCAAAACGAACACGTTCCCCACTGTTAGTCTCAGCCTCGGTAAACCTTCTAACCTGCATCTCCACATCTTCATCCAACGCCTCTTCTTTTCCTCTAGCTTTCCCTTCTTCTTTTGCCCTGCGGTTACTCATACATCTTCCGATAGTTTTGGTATATGCGAACCAAAGTAAGAAGCTGAGCAGAAAAGGGCCAAACATTATAAGGGCAATGAACGCGGGTAGAGGAATAGAACCGACCTTGATGTCAGGCTTAAGGGCGGCAGGGGCGGCAGGAGATGCTGATATAGCGGTGGCTACTTTTACTGTAGTAGGACCGATAGACTGAGATGGGACGGCGAATGTTGATGTGAGAGTAGGAGTGGGAGCTGGAGCGAGAACAGGAGGAGCGACTATTGTTGTTGCCATTTTGATGACTGTAAAACATGCAACATGGAGGGATGGTTTAAGCTTTAGTAGGAGATGAAGTTAGAACTCACATTGAAATGCTAGTTTGTTTCAGTTGCCGAGAACAAAAACAAAGAGAGACAAAGGAAAAGAACATGACACAATGGGCTGTTGACGTACGCGAACAATAGAACTTCTAAAAGAGCTGATCTATATTGGATCGGCTTGTCACATTGTATAAATGTGGATATCAATACAGGAATGGTACGACTAAGATGCTGCCAAGAGTGAATGGAATCACGTGATCTCTGAGCGCAGAATACAAACGCTTTAAAGTGAATCACAGCTCGTTGTGAGTGTATCACATGATAAACAGACATTCAAGAAGGTCCAGCTATAGTGTCAGAATCAAACTTCACAAAGTCGAACCATCCCATGTTTCACTTAGTATAGCACAAGCAAACTAATACAAGACTTAGCGTAAACCTTTATTTTTGATGTACTAGAGTGGTGCTCTGGAAGGAAGCGAGCGTATCTAAGCGCACATTAACGCTTCCCGTCTATTTTAAACCGTTCTAAAAATGATGGGTAGGGCGGTTTTGATGTGACAAGCAACACTATGGTACCGTGCCCTCATCTTTGATGAGTGCGCCCGATCCTTGATGAGGCAAACCCCTATGCTTGATAAGGGCGTCCTCATCCTTGATGAGGGTGCCTGATCCTTGATTAGGGCAGCCTTGTTAAGAATCGGGGTATAGTATCAGGCACAGTATCAGACACAGTATTAGGCTCAGTATTAGGCTCAGTATTAGGCTCAGTATTAGGCTTAGTATGAGGCTCAGTAACTAGCTGATATCGAGCTCAGCGGCTGGCCTATATCGAGCTCAGCGGCTGGCCTGTATCTAGCTCAGTAGCTTGCTGAGGCAAAGCTCAGTAGTTGGGTCGTTGGGTAGTATTAAGGGCGCGCAGGTGTTCGCGGGTATTCACATGCTAGCACGTGAAATCTTCTACGTCATATATTCAACAACCTTAATACTTTATACTTACCCTCTCGCTCCTCATTATACAGTAATATAATAAGAACTATATAGTTTATGCGACTAAGCAAGGTACCCTCCTAAGCTCAATATAGGCCAGCCGCTGAGCTCGATATAGGCCAGCTACTGAGCTCGAGGGAAGGAGGAAGGGAGAAGGTGAGTAATATATATAGTATAGTTTAAATAGAGTAAATTTTAATTTTAATATTTTAATACTTTTACACTTTTGGGGCTTTTTAAAATCAATAAATATTAAAAAAAGCTATTAAATAATAAATTATATTTTAATATTTTATTCTACTCTCATCAAGGATAAGGCCAAAAAAGGGCTATCTAGCCCGATCAAGCATGACGGAAAAAAGAGGCTATTTGCCCCTATCAAGGATGAGACAATTGTTCCATAGTGTAAGTCAATATCTTAATAGAAGCGGCCAGCACCAGGCCCGGCAGGAGGTTCATCGCCTGTTGCGCGCTCGACATCGTTGTTCTGTTTCTTCTCAGTCCCTGACAGAGAAAAGACTGGCTCACCACGACACGCCTTCATGCAGGCAAAAACGAGGCAACCAACCAAAATGAGTGCGAAGCAGCCACCAAAAACAGCAAGGATTACCAATCCAGTGTTATTGCTGGGCTTCGGCCACATACCACCAGCGGATACAGAAGGTATGGCGGACGTAGAAGTAGCGTTATTTACCTGTCGGTTAAGCTCGCGAGCAACCAGTGCCCGTGTAGCAGATGCTTCAGTCCCATTCAAGCGTGCCATATGAGCGACATATACCAGAATATCGTCTATGGATGTTAGTTGCACGCTGCCCATATCAGTACTGGCAACGAAGGCCATGAGATCTGCGATAGAAGTGAACTGCTTCGACATGTTGCGAAACATTCTGGTGATAGGTTTTGGTTTTTTTGGGAATGTATTTAGGAACTGATGGAGTAGAAGGCTAGGGTATAAGTAGACAATACCGTGTGTGTGCAATGTTACAATGCTCATTTCCTTTGTATGAACTGCACTAGGAAGTTTGATGTAACCACACAATACTTACAGCTGAAGGCCGCATGAAGAACAGTTATTTGTTTTGGATTTATACAGTGGGTGTCACTTTTGTAAATCCGCACGAAATACAGTGGGAGTTTGTACACAGACGATAATAGAGCCGTAGAGCTGTAAAAAATACTGTCGATTGAGAGCGATGAGGTGACGTTTCGAACATTGACAGGCGACGAAGCAAAAGTATATGTAAACGAGAAATTATTCCTCCGAGGACATGAACAAAGAAGAACATATTTCCTGTAACTGCATAATTGAACTAAGCAATGAGTGTTTAGGAGAAAATACGTCGAAATTCACATGAGTGAGATGAAGGATAGTAGAGGATTCACTTAGTTAACGATCCTGCGGAGTATACAAATCAATTACTTAATACGACGTAGACCTATTCGCTGCAATGTACCTTACTATCCGTGATAGATAGTCCTCTTCGACACAGGATCATAAATCTGAACCGGATTTCTGACGCCCATAACATCAACCGCCATCCCCAACCTCTGGCTGCCAAAATCCCCATTCTCAAGACTCGTTTGTTGCATACCGACCGGTAGCGTTCCTCTGGTTCCTCTCATTGTAGGGATTTTCGGAAACGGCTTCATCGTACCTGCGTCTACTGCTCCAGCGGAAGCTGTACGGGGCATAGGCTGTGGGGATGGGCTTACAGCTCGGTTAAGAGTGACTGTAGGTTGGGGCCTGAAGGAGGATGAATGAACCTGTTCCAAACCCATAGTTCTTCGGAAGTTATCCTGTGGTACTTGCATCAAGTGTACATCGCGCTGAAGGTCCGTCGTGGAAAGCGTGCTTGCGCGGTTCAAGGGTGGTCGAGCGCTACGAGTGGCAGGGTATGGTGGGTTCAGTGTTAGGTGAGAGAGTGGTACGGTACCTGGACGGAGTGAAGCCGGGTGGCAAGCAACAGTGTTGCTGCGGAGGGCGTAGGATAGAGGCGAGACTGTCTCAAACTGCCTGGCAGGCGGAACATTAGTGTCGATAGTAATTTTAGGAAATGTGGTACGCGTCTCCTGCTTATCCAGGTCACTGTCCCTCCCCTTTTCCATTCCTAGCTTCTTGCGACGGCGGTTGAGTAGGTAGTGGGCGATGCCCATTAGTATAGCAAGGATGATGACGCATGGCAAGCTGATTGCGAGGATGAGAACAACTTTAGAAGGCAGGCCTTTTGGCGAAACGTTCATTTTCGTTGGGGTCGTGGAGGCGGGCAGCGCTGCTGCTGTAACGGTGGGATATGCGGTTTTGGTAGCTATCTTGGCAAGTGTTGAAGACATGATATTCCTTAATTGAATGGGCTCGCATGTATTATTCTGAGTGTATTGGTCTTATGATGAGATGAGAATCCTTATAATCTATGACTGCTTTATGTATGACCTTATTCTTAGAAGATAGGAAATAACGGGGCCACAATGAACAAAGGCATTAAGAAATCCACCTTCTTTTTCTAACAGAACAAGGCCATTATTCATTGTTAGTGAGGATATCGACCTCAAAATTTATCACGTAAGGGCTAAGCAGTACCTATTTCGTGTAATTTTAATGATAGTACCAACCGGTTCAACCCGGCGTGGCGGACAGGTACCAACTGCGGACTGGAATTTCCCGCATGTCAATTCGAGAAAATTCTTCTTCATTTGCTCTCTCATCCGTAGTCATCATACACTGTTTCCATGTATCGGGCCCTCATGCAAGTCGGGCATGCTCTTCCATAGATCACATGCTGTGATTACCGCCAAAGTACTTGACAGTAATATCTCCTACTACGCCACGACCCCTCACACCGGAGGCAGTGGCTCGTAGCATAGTAGATCTTCGTATCGTGGCAGTGTATCCGTCGACTCATTGCTCTGGTGGACAGACATCCCGTTCCGAAGAACCACAGGAGCCGGCCGATGTGGAGCTTCCCCGATCTCAATGCGCCAATCCGCCTGAACATCAATGAGACACCCCCCTCCCAAGAGCCCGCGCTGTTGCGTAGCCAGAAATGTATGATACGTTCCATTGGAGGATCTGAAGCTCTCGAGGTCCCCCTCGGTTACTAGCCGCTGGACTGAATGATCGTCAGGCATGTCGTTGCCGGTGACGTTGCGGAGGGTGTCTTCGGGATCGGCGGTGGTATTGGAGTTGATATTGGCGTTGAAGTTAATGCTGCCATCGGCGTTATGGTAGGATGCAAGTCTCTGGTTGTTGCTTTCTCGTTGCCGCTTATGCCGCTGATGACAATGTATAATGAAGAAGGAGACAAGGAAGATGATGAAAACACCACTGGCACCGGCGGCGACCGCAATTGGGATGCGGCTATTGTCTGCACGTGCTGAAGCAGTTTCCTGGGAAAGGGTGGAGTCCATTGAACTAGCGAGCGGATGTTCGGTTTGGGACGAGGTATTGCGGTAATGTGGAAGCAAATTTTGTAAGCTGAATGAATTGGAGGCGTGAGGTGTACACAAGACGGACGCTTAAAGGCTAGAATTCGTCAACCGGATCTCCAAGTGCTGGGGGTGGGGGGGCAATGGAGGGGTTTGACTTGATGGGCGTACGACTTTTACCTACAACGGCCCAAAGGCGAATGGTGGCCAGTTACTAAAGCGCCATTCACGCCAAATTATGTGCCTAGCGTTACAGTACCAGTTCGCCACAATATAGAGGACATTTATTCTTCAGAGCGGAATAATTTTAATTGGCTTCATGTTGACAGCAGAAACGCACGTACCATGGACGCCAATCGGAAGAGCAAAGACATGGTGAAATTACATAGTTGCATGTCGTGAACATCCAGGGTAGCTCTAAAATGCTGTAAAAAGTGAGAAGGAAAGGTGTGCACGTCTCTATCGTTCTGTAGTCATTGCACTTGGTGAGTTTTGCAGACCGTGCTAACGTTCTTATGTTAACCGAGAGCCTCAAAAAGGAGGTCCAGAATGGGAGTGTGGGCCTCCTCAATTGGCGCGATTCTCCGCTTTGAACAAGAGGGGCGAGTATTTATTTGTTGCAAGAGTTGTCGTGCATTCACGGACAGCAGGCGTCGGGCAATATAACAGTGGTGTCGAGAGTCGGGCCCTGGCGCCCTGTACGATACGCAAACGTAGTGTGCACTGCCCGCCAAGGTGACTAGAAATAGATGTTTGAAGTTTGATGGTCGATCTGCCGAGGATCTCATTCGAGCACCTGCTTGCCTAACATGCTGGCGCCGAGTTCGGTCGAGCTCCCACTCTGACTCAAACTCGTTCTTCTCGAATGGTGCGGACTCTTACTCAGCGGTTCCGTAGCCGTGCTTAACGGCCACATGCCAATCTGGGAGTTGAAATAATCGCTATTCTGTCTCTCGAGCCCACCACTTGCTGTTAGCGTCCTCGCCCTGCTCTGTATACGACTTTGCACCGGACTCATCCTCAATGCCTCAGGGCTCCAGCTGTGCCGGTCTTCGCCCGTGTGCCTCCTCCGATGTCTCCTGGGTGTAGGGAGGGGAAGCTCTAGCCGCTTGTTCATGCTCAACCACGCCGCCTCATCTTCCTCGCCCTCGTAGAACCGCCAGCCGCCGACTCCCTCGAAATCGCGTGGTAGATGCCCGCCGCCAAGCAGGGAGAGGGATGCAGACGATCCGCTTTTTGTCTGGATTCTCGCCGCGGGGACCAGGTCTTGGGAGGAGGAGCTGCCGCGACGATGGCGGGACTGAGGCGGGGACCTAGATGGCGGTGGGGGTGGACGTTTGGGTACCGGCGTGGGCGGCTCGGGGAAGATATAGGCATGGAGGAGTGCGACGCCGAGCTCGAAGTAGACGACGGAGACGCGTATGGCGAGCAGCGAGACGGCGATGGCGCTGGTGAAGGCGGCGAAGAAGAGCAGAGGAACCGAGACGAACAGGAGCATGGGCGGACCGAGCAGGTACATTAGCTTGGTGAGGAAGCTCATACTGGCCGGCAGATGAGAAGGCGCATGAGAGCATCTGGTGTTGAGGTTTGATGTGCTGACGTCGGACCCGGGTCGCTGGCTGGCATGTGAACGTTTGCGGGGAGATGCCAAGCCGGAGCACTTTTCGTGGGGGGCGTAATCATCCTGAACGTATCGACGGAACATCCCATCCGGTCATCAACGGGCTACCATCAGCTTTGTGATCTCAGCCCCTACGCCTTCTCTGGAGATGGCGGATATGAACAAGGCGAGCAGACAAAGCCTCCTTGTCCAGCTCGCGCTTTGCGAGTGGCTGAAGATAACGTGACTAGGCTTTGTTCATGTTACCTATGGTGTTTATCTTTATCCCCCAGGCCTTTCCTTCGTGCCGTGGAAGATAAAGCTCGCTGCTACACGGAACCTTCCAACTTTGGACACAGCTACTTGACCGCCACGAATACATCTCCTAGCTTCAACCGAGCTCCAAATCCATTGCAATGGACACTCAGCCCATCCCCACCTTCGTCACCGATCCTCAGGCTGCCTTCAATGGCGGCGAAGATTCCCAGCAGCAGAAGCCCCGCGCCGCTCGCGCTGCTCGCGCTGAGAAGCGCCAGCACACCCGCGAGAAGGCCACCAAGGCCGGCAGCAGGCATGGCAGGAAGCACCCGCGCGCCATCGCCGACGACATCCTCTCGAGCATTCGCCCCGATCAGCTCGATGCCGTCATCGTCAACCTTCTCCAAGCCAAGGAGTGGAAGGGCGCGAAGGCTAAGGATGCCCGCCGCGGCACCAAGACCACACTAGAGAGCCGCATCACCAAGGATGTCCAGAAGAAGGAAAAGAAGGAACTCTCCCCCGCGAAGTTGGAGAAGCTCCAGAAGCGTCGCGAGATCCGCGCCGAGAAGAAAAAGGTCTGGCTGGAGAAGAAGGCTGCCCAGGGCGGTGCCGAGGACCCCTCTACTACGTCTGGGCCGGCTCCTCTCCAGGCTCCTACTAATCCAGTATCGCTCCGGGACGACGAGATCAACTTCGACGAGCTGTAGAACGCTGCTGAGCAGCCATGAGCCTGTTTGCACTGTTCTAGGTCTTCTCTTTTACACCATCTAATTACGCTATTTGTCCTACAATGTTTCTTTCCTGTCATTCTGCCATCAACCTCTATACATTTCATTGTGTACTGCCAATATTGATGTGATCCTGTTCACAACACGGACTACCCTGTAAAGCTAGCTATATATTCTTATCGTAGTGTTCTTGCTCCAGCGGTCTACTTTCCATTGGACCAAAACAAAGAGTTCCTTTACCATGCCTCCACTCCACCCTCTCTTTCGCCGTTTTGACAACGAAGGCAATATAGTTGCAACAAGTACAGGTGAAATTGTTCCCAAGTTACCTTCCAGCAGTGTGCCGATTGGCGCTATCGTCGCAGCAGTCGTTGGCACCGTACTTGTCTTTTCCGTCTGCCTCCTTCCTACGGGCACGATGGTGAAAATGTACGACTGGGCCCGTCGAGGCTTCAAGCCGGCACCGCCTGTTAACAAAGAAACGCTCCACGTCTTTTTCAACCCCCATCTCAACAAGGAGGCGGAGCGAAAACGGCGCGAGGAAGAAGCTAACAAGAGCTTCGTCCAGCGACACTTGGAAAATCTGCGAGTGTGGAGGAAACCTCTAGTAGAGCAGGATCCGGAAACCGGCTTGAAGAAAATAGTCTCCGAGCCACCTATGCCGCCACCAGTTGTGCAACCTAGTCGCTTCGCAGAGTTATATACGAGGTACATTCCGTTCAAGACGGAGACCGTCCCAGCTGACACCGAAATGGTCGAGCGGCCAAGGCATTGCGAAGGCGCTGAGAAGCGTATTCAGGCACTGAAGGCGAAGTTCAACGGTTGTGACTTACCTGCCATAACTGTCAATGTAGTACCTGAGCCCCGTGAGCCTATGCAAGCAACGAGGGAGTAGCTAAACGAGGGTCGCTAACTGCGCAGTATTAGATGATGTATTCGGCATGCGTAGAGTAGATGAAGGTATCGACTTAATAGGAGAATAAGACGCTTGCGCGATCCAGGTAAGCTTTCATAATATAACTTCGAATTCCTATCTGCTTTGCCATATGTTAATGCACATGTGTTTAGTCATTGGTCGCTGTCCGTAGCGTTGAGGACCTTGTTTCTTGTCAATCCATTTTCTATCCGTGCAGGGCCCGCTAGGCTGGCTTTTCTTACATAGCTCCGTTAAATTTACTTCGCGGGCAGTATTTAGTCGGCGCTTCGGCGGTGGTGATGCGCATCGCTACACGTCCTTCTCTTCTTTCGCATTCGTACTATTTCTCCGTTTTGATCTTACACCGCCAGGCTACAAGGGTTATATAAACTTTCGTCCCCTCCAATCTTACTTCCTTCGCAGTCTAATACTTCAAGGCAAGTCTCTAAAATATTCCTACATAAGAGTATGTCTCGGATCCTTGCTAGACCTCGGAAATAGGTCGTCGGCCTGACTTGACTCCGCTAAAGGTATTGAGTCAGAGCTGTATCTGTCTTCGTGCGCTTCACATTACTTTGGACAGCTAGGGACCAAAGTAAAAACGGACGCTCACCATGTGGACGCTCTTCTGCCTTCTAAAAGACCATATAAACTCCTCTATGTGGGCCCGTGTTCTCCCTCTCTTGAAATTCAACTCACTAGAAATACCAGTGCCGTGTGCGTTTTGCACTTTCCATGATCATCTGATATGCAGCAGGGAAGGTATGTTCTTGTAGTGTTTTTCCTTCTGCCCATAACCTCACTCATAGCTCTGGTATGCGCGGTAAAACTGACCACGGTCTGCGCTATGCTCCAGCGACACGCTTTATACTCAAGCATAGCTAAAAAGAACCCCCACTGGAGAGGACATCATATGGCGCGCTTTCCATGAGATTGCGGAACTATGGAATTGAAAGTTTTGCTTAGCTTGAAAGACTAGAACGGGGGTCATTACGAACGGTATCGTCTTACGGCATCCAAGATCCCTTATCAAAGGTCTTGATCTGGGTTCCCTTGGCTAATTTCACGACGCAAATTCATGTTGGATATGTTTTTGATGTCAAAATTTGATCTCAAAAAAAGCCTGTTTTTCACTACTTGTCCGAAGGCCGTCGGAGTTTTATCTCCCAAGGCAACCCCATAAATTGTTCATGCAAGGGGAGACGTTTCTCTGCTTTGGCGACCTGTTATCTTGGTCGAATAGAATTGATGGATTACACGACTCTGGTATATCCAAAAAGGCTCCAGCAGTCGGTCTATGGCTCGACTCCGATTGCTCAAAGATCTAGCTCAGGTTCGCGGCCGAAAACATCATTCCTTTACTACGTACCTCCAATCACTTAGGTGGTGTGCAGACAGCAAACATACAATCTCGGTTCTATTGAATCTGCAAGCTGCCCGGATCGCCGAGTGTTGTATCCGAAAAAAATAGAGAGAAAGAGCCACTACACGATCAAGTAGTCGTAGCTAGACGATCAAGTAATCGTGACAAGCGTCACTCCTCTGATTCAAGCGGTTGAATAGAACACACAATTGAATTCGTCACTTATCTTCATCATTTACAAACCCCTCATAAACTCATCAATGGTAACCGGCTTCCTCACCGCGTTAGAGAATCCCTCGTGGAAGCTAACCCATATCCTAGCGTCTTCATTGTTCTTCAAGATCTGCTTAGCGGTTGGCATAACCTCTCCAGCAAAATCAAGCTTCTCTTTGACAATCCTGCCAAAGAAGTCGCGCTTGACAGCTCTCTGACTCTCTTCCACCAATGCCTTCGTATTGACTTCTTCTTTTGCCTCTTCAACGATATCACCTTCGACATGTCCACCGCGGCGTTTACGTGCGTCGGCCTCGATACGTGCGCTTTCTTTCTTCCATTCCATCTCCAGCACGCTGCGCACCGCATAGCGAACTTTGTCGTCTTTCTTTCCTGATAAAGTGTCGAAGGTGGCGAGTGAGTCGAGCGCGGGCTCCATACGAAAGACCCAGCCACCGTTCCTATTCGCCACGTCATCGAATTCAACTTTGCTCCTTTCAAAGCGGACGCCGGTTGCCGCCATTGCTTCAACAGCCTTCTTGACTAGGGCTTTCTCACTAGCTTTGCGGACGGAGGCTGTAGCCGCAGACTTAGAACCCGAAGGACCGGTATTGACGATGACAGGTTTGACATCTGGCGAGAGCATGCGTAGGACATAGGGGATAAGCTCAATGGCCAGTTCCTGGGGTGATCGGAACAGTCGAGTCAGCGACATACTAAGGGTGGACTGAAGACCCATCAATTGAGCGCGGCTTGCTTTGAACTGCTCAGCTGCCTGGTAGTTCGCTGTCGGGCCTGAAAAGGCAGTGGTTTCGACATCAGGCTCTGCTATGAGATTCGAGCTCTGTTGACGGGGTGAAGCGAATAGGTTGTGGAAGGCAAGTACGGATTGCGAGAGGTAGGGTGCTAACTCCCACTCTTGAGAGCCGTGAACGGCGGAGGAGAGAGTATCGTGGAAGTGGAGCCATTCGTAGGCAGCACAGGGTTTACTTAGGAGGGTGTCATCTTGGAAAGGCTTTTCGGGATAGGCGGAGAAGCAGTCTATGTAGAGTCAGCGAGCTATTTGGCTGGTGAACAGGGAGCATACCTGTTACGATGCGATCAATATCACCACTCGTGTCGACCATCTCTCTAAGCCTGGTCATTGCTCTCCGTTTGGCGGCTTCGGCAACACCAATGACGCCCTGTTTTGCTCGCGATGCAGCCGTACGTACATCAGTAGTCTCAGCTTGTTTTGGAAAACCCGCACCCTCGCGAAACACGCGGTCGACTACGTCTTTCGCGCCACCCCGTCCCAAGCTACGAGCCGCTCCACCACCGTGGTTGAGGTCGTTTATGACATTATCTTCGATCCAGCGACGGCTCAGACGCGGTATTTCTTTCGCTTTGGGATCCCAGGAGCTTCTAAAGCGGCCAGCAACCCATTCGCCGACCACCATGATACCCCGGATGTCGCCTTCGCCTGTGCCACTACCGGTGCCGCCCTCTTTCTTTGTGCTAACACCCCATGTGGCTTCGCATAACCGGCGAACACCATCCGAATCGCACGGGATGCCTTCTTTGGTGAAGATATCTTGCATTCGCGTTGCTACCATGTTTAGCGCTGGTTTTCGAATATGTATTATTTCGGCTAGGGAAGACTGTCGGAGTGGGCGGAGCGACGGGTGGTAAACATCGTTGCAGACAAGAACGAGAGGTCGGAGTAGTCGAAATCTATCGCCCTTCTTTCTCTTCACGTGTCCGGTTGTGGATTGTTGTCCGACGCTCTTTGAATTCTTCTCGTCCAGATGAATCAGGTCAATTAGGGCTTTTACAAAACCACCTTCGCCTCCTCCGCCGCTTCCTGACACAACGCCATCGACTTCGTCCACAACCACGCATACTGGCCTACCAGCTTTGCGCACTTTGCCGTTTGCCGTGCTTGTGTTTATCCCTCGTACGTTTTCGGTGCCTACCATGTCGCGAATTCGACCCTTGACAACATCTTTGCTACGTTCATCAGAAGCATTGATCTCCTGGACTTCATAGCCAGCTTGTCGAGCACACACATGAGCGAGCGTTGTCTTTCCGAGCCCGGGGGGACCGGTTAGTAGCAATATTTTGCGATGCTTTTGTTCCTCCTCTTCAAAGCCCTTCTTCGCGCTTTTGATTTTCTGCTTGCTGGACCCGGGGAAAACGATTGGATCCCATGCTTTTAGCCAGCGCAAAACTGAGCGATGTGTGCGCTCGTCACCAACAAGATCGGTAAACTTCTTCGCCCGGTATTTTTCTGTCCACATGAGAGTCCGCTTGCTTTTACCCGTTTTGTCACCCATACATTGTTCGACTGATTGTTGCGGCGCATTATTGCAAGCCTTCTCGCGTTGAGCGGCCTTGACCTCCTGTGTCGCTTTGGCTTCGTCCATGAGCTGGTGGATATTGAGGCCGTAGTAACTCTGCCTCGCCTCTCCTTGGGCCCCGGTAGATCGTGATGCAATCAGCTGCTGATACGACAATGCCTCTTTGGTGCGTTTCTTGGGGATGTAGTAAGGTTTTCCAGACGCTGTTCGAGCTACAATGCCACTGCAATGCTGCGCTGATGGAGGTGCTTCTGGTCCTGTAATCGGCGAAGGTTCGGTATCGATGTCAGGATCCGCTATGGCTACTGTTTCGGGACCAAAGACTTCGTCCTGGCTCGCGGGTGGTGTGTGGTCTGCAAGGGCATCTGGAACCGCTGGGAGGTCTTTGATGCTGTTGATCGCTCTGCGCTTGAGTGCATGTTCCTTGAGCGCAGCGATCTCGTCCTCATCATCTGAGTCGTCCAAGAAGGCTCCAACCTTCCTTGTCGCGTTATTATTGGGTACATCCTTGAGTGGACTACGCTCTGCATCCGACCTCTTTCTTTTCCTCGGCGATTTTGGCGCGGGCGCCGAGCTGGGAGGATATGCGATTGGGGACGAAACGATCGGCATAAGGGGCGGCGATGACCGTAGAAACAGCTTTACCGGCGGGTGCGTTTGATGTTTAAGCGGCGTGTCTGATACTGTTAGTCCTGGAGCAGCGTGTTTCGCTGGGCTATAGTACCAATTGGATAGTCTTCTTCGCTCCTAAAAGCTTCCAATGTGTTCCAAGCGCGATACTGGATCACAATCCCTGCGTCGGTCTTCTTGGTCTTATCTTCAGCAATCGTTTGCTCGATTGCATCAAGTTCGTCGGAGTGGGAAACCGACAGCGGCACGTCGTCAAGAAATTCGAGTTCGGAGTGAAGGAGTGCAGGGTCGAAGGAGGTCGGAATACCCGGTGAGTAGTTACTCATGAATTATCGAGGTGCTAGCTTCATTGTGTGAATTGGGGTAGTTTGGCGGTCGTGTGGTGGGATGGTCGAAAGTTGGAGTGACGCGCGAAAAAGACGCGAGGAGACGCGACTTTGAGCTAGTCCGCTTTCATCCGAAGTGCTCCATGACACATGCTATGCAGGCTCGGCTACTTAAGTTAGCGTCTTCTCGGCTCAAAGAGGTTATATTGTGCGTCTCAAAAGAGCATGCTCGCAGCTTGAATCAACCAGTGCTCTTATCAATGTTTAATAAAAGGCGGGCAAAACTAGACTCTCATATCAGTTCTTTCCGCAACTTATTACCTCGCGTATTTTGGGTTCTTGTGAGAGGATGTCGAAGCAACCAATGCCCTTGTCCGATGCTAGTATGTCCGGGTCCGACATCCAGTAGAAAACCTAGCTACCAATTTGTCATTGCGATGAGTCACATTACCCACCTCGCCAAACAACGCTATTTTATCTCCACTTTGTAGTGCGATCAGCTCAATCATGGTAATTACATTGCATGCGTAGTATATTGATTAAATAACGATAAAAAATTTCAACAGTTCTAAAACAGCGCACCAAAGCTTCGTGGCGCAGCGGAAGCGCGCCGGGCTCATAACCCGGAGGACAATGGATCGAAACCATTCGAAGCTAGCTAAGCTGTTCTTTTTGCCTTGGTATCTTTTTTGATTTTGCACACCAAAGCACGACTCGCGGTGGAGAGCCCTTTTCTTGCTCCTAAAATTGCTTCCTCTCAATTGATTCTTAAGAAAATTATGCATCAAAATTGGGGTACAGCGCCAGTAGAGTTTATGTAGAGGGATGTCCGTACATGTTCTCTTATACTACTTCTTCACTATCCTCGCTTACGATTGTTAGAGTTACCTGCCATTCTTTACGTCGCGAGGCTACGCATGGCCAAGGAGCAGGACCGTTGCAAAACATTAACGAGAGATGTAACGTCACATTTAAATTATACGCTGAGTCCCTCAATAGCTTTTACTTCAGGTGTTGGTGGCCGATACATATATTAAGGAGCGGTCACCGCGCATAAACTCCGAAGCTATTTACATGATATATGTGTTGAAGAGGCTGAACTACCTCACCGACTTTGCAATACTCAAGCGAAATCTATGCTAATTTAATGATGCTAACACAAGATTCTCGAACCAATGCAAAAGCCAGTATGTGTCGTAGTTAGTCTATCCAGACATGACTCTTGGGAGGACGATTGATAAGGTCATCAAAACAACCAGAACAAATAATTCACAGGCTACGTTCAAGCTCGATGCACAGCGCTCACGGTCGATTCCCGACATATCTAAGCCACTATGAGAGGTGTGACCTGTATTGAAGGACCTTAAGATGCGTTTTACGGAGATTGGCGCTCCAACGCTTCATGAGTCGTAGCCATTCTATCTGAGAAAAAGTCCCGCACCCTCGGCTGGCTTTTTGCACTGACACTAATGAGGTTCTTGTATCAATATATTTTTTCTCTTGGGAGACATTTCCCATGACAAGAGTAATCGATCAAATTCCTACCTGTGGCCGGTTCACTGTACCGCCGAGATTGGTAACCACTACCCAGTCAGCATCGCCGTTGTGACAAACTCTCCAGTCAACATACCAGCGTTTACCCCTCTTCTCAACTTCTATTATGGCGAACGAGAACACTGTACGATGATTGGTTCTAGGCAGGATTAACTTCAAACGACTAAATACATTTTCCAATAAGAGTTGAACGAGCGGTAACCGTTCGGCTCAGCACACTCCATATCAAGGAAAATTACGAACGGTGTCTACAACTCGTTTGCCGGTATACAGTGGTGGCTTGTGGAGAAAAGGTTACACGCACGTCACTTCAGTTCAGGCGAGAAATTTACTTGGACGAACCGTGCGTCCGCAAATATCGTAGCTCTCTTACTAATGACATCTCATTATAAATTTTTGATTATCCTGATAGCTCAATACAGCATCGCAAGCTTACCGGCGCACTCTCTTTCCAGCAACGTCCATCACCGTCAGTCAAGATGTCAGCCTTCCACCCCCAGCAGCCGCCCTCAAACGCCAGAGCCGTGCAAACTCGAAGGGCTCGGAGCCGAAGCCTTGCATCGATGAGCACCCACTGGCGATGAACTATCATTGCCAGTGTTCTCGCTTCCCGGCCGATGCCCTACCACAGTAGGAGGTAGGTAGACTAAGTCGACGCCAGCGACTATGACTGTTAGTAGAAGCGGAAGAAGTAGTGAGATATAGATGTGAGGAGACAGCGTCATGGCGTTCTGTGAAGAGGTGCCGCTGACGGAGTGAAGGAAAAGCGATGTAGTCGCCTTGGTGGAGGTATACTGAAGATGTCAGTAGATGAAGTGAGTGAGATGATTGGAACACGTATTGAAAAAAATGATATCATGTGAGGAAGTGGTGGGGACTCGATGGCCTGTTGACTGGGAGCTGGGGTGGACCCAGACTGCATGGGCGTATGGAGTGAAGGCTGCCTGCTCATGGGAGTTGGGAACATCTCGGAGGAGATTGGAAGGTTGATGAAATGATGTGGGGAAAGAAAGTTGGTTTGAGGTCGCTCGATCCAGTGGGCTTGAGATAGTTGAGAGTGTGAACTGTCAGGAGAGTCAGGAGACTAGGGGCGGACTTAGAAGGACAAGAGGGCCATGACACGCTAAATTGGCTAATAAGTTATATGCTCGCATATATATGGGATTACATAAGCTGAGGGCGCAGGCGGCATAAGAAGATGAGAAGTGCGCAGAGGTCTATCTCAGGCACGAAATTCAGTACGATGTACTTGGAAGGTGCGATCCAACATGGGTTGGCATAGCAAGAGCCTCAATTCCAGACAAAAGGTTCCGACAGGCCTCCAGACGAGCTTTGCTACCGTAAAAGTACCATAGAGCTCCTTTTTGTTAGCCTGATTTACTCCAATAAGTATCTAAACCGCCTTTGCGATAGCTTTAGGTTATTTCTCTGATTTTCATGTTATAGGCATAATGAAAACGTTCGCCAGTTGCCCAGTAGTTCCCGGGGTCAGGGTGGTGACGACCTGGGATCACTTTAGAACGACTCACCTCACGATCACGTTAGCGAATAATGAAGGGCAAATAAAACTGCCGTTGGAAATTACCGATGTTTTGCGCGCGCTTTTATTTCGGAATTTCCCAGTAAATCCACGAAGTACTCGCCGTGAGACCGTGTATACAGCCGCTGCTCTCACTGCCAAAGCGAAGGCCGGCACCCTTTAGTTGTATTGGAACCTCAATCTAGAGCTTCTAGTCTCTCGCTGCCGCACCCTTATACCGCAACCGATTCGAAATAAGAGGCTTCAAAGGTACGATCTGCCTATCTACGAGTCTCGGAGGCCACTCTAAAGCCTGTCCTGGTCATTTTGCTGAGCAATTTCCAGGCCCATGTCACACGACCTTCCGCCACTCGATCTCGACCAGTCAATTCGACCCCCAAGGATATTACCCAACGCCATCTACTGCACCGGGCTCCTCATCAACCAGAACAATGGGCTTAAGATCGAAGAGAATAATCCATTCTGCTACATGTCCAAGAGCCCCGCCAGCGCTGATATCCTCAAAGATCTGCACGTACAACTCCACCAAACCGGGAATCCGGAACGGCTGGCGTTCTCCAACGAGACGCTGAACGACCCATTGTCAAAGCCGACTTGAACATTACGGTGGGGGACAAGGCCAGCCTTAACACCAAAGGAAGCCGAGATCTGCATCCACACGAGGCTCGAGCGCATCGCCGAAAAGGCTTCCGAACAGAATTTTGTCAATGGCAACGTCACTATCGATGAGGGTAACCCGGTGGACGTACTCACTGTCGGCGGCTCTATCCCAATACACAAATTTCCCCAGTCAGCTGCTATAACCCTGTCGAGCGTGCCGGAATGGAGCTCGCTATCAGCAAGACGCCCCCTCTTAGCGTGGGCCTTGCTGCCGTCGGTGCCGCTGGCGGCATCTTTAGATCGCTAAGTGCATTCCTTTTCATCTTCTCGCTCATCCACTGACAGTTCTAGTGGTATCTAACTCTTCAAACTCCTGCCCAAAGGATACAGGTATAAAGCCGAGGCTGCCTTGGCGTCGGTACGAACTTCTTGGTTAGGTAGTGATTGAAGGGATATTTGCTGGAGAAGTACTTACAATATGCAGGCATAAATATCATGGACTATCTCTAGACCCTGCACTTGATTGGGTGTTTCGGACATAGTGGCGGCTGCGACAAACAGCTGCATTAGAAATATCATAGAATCCAACTTTCTGATGGAATTGATCCAGATGTTGACCATTCTCTCCATCTCATCAGGACGTATCTTACTCATTACACCCAGCGGAAAATAGAAGTAGGCTGTAAGACGCAATTTATGAAGTATAACAAACGCTATGCTACAACCGATCGAAAAGCGCAAAGGAAGACGCAACAACTACTATTTATACATCACAACTTACCATGTTCCTCCTAAGACGAGGGCTAGCTTCACTCGCTATGGCCTAAATTCATCGTTGGTCAAGCCCTTTATATACTTCGGATCAGTTTCCACGACCCCTACCTCCGCCACGGCCATGATCACCACCTCGCGGGTTGATAAAGCCTCGGCTATGACTGCCATTCCCCTGGTGGGGCCTATTGCTGCGCTGTTGTGGGCCTCCTCGCTGCGGCACATTGATTCCTCCTCTACGGCCGCGCAATTGTCTACCTCGACCTTGGCTATGATTCCCACCTCTTCGACCCTGCCCATTCCCGTTCCGCCCATGACTGGCGTGCTGGTTTCCATTCTGTTGCCCACCATTGCCTTGCCCACTTCCATTCTTGCCTTGTCCGTTATGATTCTTGTTATTGCCGTACGATGCTCCAATGCTGTTACCACTGCCACCCCGTTGTTGTCCTACGTTCCCATCATGGTTCCGATCTTCGGAGCCACATTCTAGCCTACGCTTCCCACCTATGCACGGTTGAAATCTAGCATTACCACCCTTTCCGCCCACTTGTCCTTGCTGCGCCGAAGCAGGCGAAGGGTGACTTCGATTGCATCCTAAGTTCGTACACGACGCGCCAAACCTGCACACTTGCTCAAGATTGACCCTAATGCTTCCATCGGCAGGAGGCGACCAGTGGCCAAAGGGGCAGTTCGCATCGTTGCAGTTCGCGCCGTGGCGGCAAAGTGAGCGAGGCCGAGACTGCTCGCTGTTCTGTTGTTGTGTGTTTGAGTGATTGTTGGCTTGTTGCTGATGACCGGTCTGGCGAGACGGCTGCTGTAAGCTGCCGTTATTCTGACCTCTCTGCTGCTGCGAGTTGTTTTGTTGCTGTGGCCCATTGCCTCGGTCTCGACCGCTCGCGCGCCCATCATCACGAAACTGCTTAGCCACCTGATTCACAAGCGCCTGTTGATACCCCTCCTCGCCCTTATGCAGGAACTTACAAGTATTACCACCGGCACAACTCAGATGATCCTTACAAATCTTATCTGCCTTCTTGATCTTGTCCTTGTTCGTCTTCGCCCGCGTTTGTGCAGCTTCCTTTTCACGAGCTGCTACATTCCATGCATGATCGAGGCGGCAGTCCATGTCATCGCAGTCTTCGAAGAAAGGACAGCAATCGGGTAGTACAACAGCGGGTGAGCCGGGTAAGGGTGGGCCAGCGGTGGCGTTGTTGTTTGAGTGGGCGTTGGCAGCAGGTGAGGCGGCGAAATTGATCCCGCTGTCGCGGGGGAAGATGTTATCCCCACGAACGAGCATAGGGATACTAAGATCTGGGTTGATCCATCCCGTAGTGTTTTCGTCAACTTGATGCCACGCTTTATCTCGGTTCTGTCTTTGCTCTCTTGAGCCTCGTTGCGGAAAATGCGTTGCTGGACTGACCTCCTCATCGTCGAGTTCCTTGTCGAAAGCATTGGCAAAAGGAAACTTCAGCACCCCTCCAATCTTACCAGGGATATCAGAATCCACTTGTGGCATTTTTGGCTGTAACCGCCTCGCTCTCCTCGAGAACTCGCGATCCTGGAACTCATTGATACCAGTGATATAACCGGCTGCCTCTTCCAACGTCACAGTCCCCGCAATCCCGTGCGGGAAGTTTGCGGGCTTGTCGCGGATATGCTCGATGAACCATTCTATGGTGGGTTGCTCATCATAGATCTCATGATCCGCAAGTTTGTACTGTGGCGCTATCTCCTGAATTGCGCGTTCAACTTTCATCATCATCGGTAAGACTTCAACGTGCTGGTGGTCGCGATTCTGCGCATTGTGTGAGCCACGCGCGAGATTGATGAGACGTGTGGTACGGTAGAAGAGGCGATCCCAGGATTGGTGGCGTAGCCAAAGTGCTAGACCGGGCCAGCGGGCAACGTGGTTGGGAAAGTAGATTATGAATTCTTCGAAGGTGATGCCGTCCATCTCATCCCAGGGGAGTTCTTTCGTCCATGCTGGAGCATTGCATATCGGCTTTCTGCTAAGCTGATAGCCGCGTTCTATTTCCCGCTCATGGTCTAGTGGACCGTAGGGTATGTTATACATATCGCGTTCAGTAAGCGGCTCGTGGCCTGAGGGTATGCGTCCTTCTACGTCATGGTACAGAATAGCACGTTGGCTGAAATATTCTAGTTCGTGGATGTCGATAGTGATATGGGCTTGGTTGCCAAATTGGAACACTTCTTTAGTAGCCTCGGGAGGAATGTTATACTTGCGGAGAACGCTCTGTCGTTCTTCTGGCATGAGATAGTTCCAACCCTCTTGACGTACACCTTCCATAACCCAGCTTGGTCGCTGAGAGTCGTAGACTGCTTGTGATACGCGAGCTGGCGCTAATTTAGACATTGGCCGAGGCGTGCGATAGTGGTACTGGATGCCCTGCATTTCCCAGCTTGGTCGACGGGAAGTATACACTGCGTGTGGTTGAATAGGGCTTCCTCCCGGTAGATTACCCAGAACCGCTTGTTCATCCAACCGCCTACGCTTTGTGCCCCTTGGATGCTCCGGTAGATCCTTATCCATGTGTGATGTTTCAGACGGACTTCTTTGCTGTACGGTACTGCCAATACCCTTTGAATGCTCTCTCTGTTTTGGGCCTAACTCGCTAGTCATCAGGGTAGATTTCCGCCATTGAGTGGCTGCTGCTAATATTTGTGCTGTGATTCCTGATGGTTCGTTTGCCTTTAAGCTAGCGCTGTGTTGCGACTGCATTTTGATGAGGATTATCGTGTTTTGGGTCGCAGATAGAATGAATACGTTGATTGATACAGTTTCCGAGGTGGAGTTCTCGAGCAGCGATATAAACAATACCATTGTTACAAAAATAGCACAAAGGAAGCTAGAAACAAACAAGACCAAAGTCCCATCCGTTTATTCGCGAAACAAAGACAGGTTGACGGAATCTAGGTGTCCTTGGGACAAAGGGTTAGGTCAACTGTGACAAAGCTTGTCTAGAGGGGTAAGAGTAGTTGTCATCTTAGCTGAAGACCGCGCTGCCTTGCTAATGGCGACGCACCCTATGCCGTGTGGTTGCGTTCTAGAGCTTTTTTTCGTAGGGCGATCCGAGTCGTCGCTCACCTGGATTCGCAGGCTGCAAGGTACGAGTGGGATGCGCCTACGGCAGGTCAGCACGCAGGAGCAAATACTCGCCAGACAAAAAAGTTACCTCGTAGGAACAGTCGTTCCATTTTCAAATCATGTATCACAATCGTAATGCCATTGACAATGTTTGCCGCGCCATCTTCAAGTACCTTGTCCACCACATACTCGGCCTTCCTCCGGCTTTCTTTCTTCTTTCTAACCCCAATCTCCTTAACCCTCAAAAGCGCCACTGGGTTAGGCTTATCCAACAGATTCTCAACCCACCCCATCAAACTCCAAAGATCATTGGCCCATGGAACCCGGAAATCCCCATTAGCATCTACGGCAATGTTATTGAGGGGCATGTGGAGTTCAATGGTATCGATGCGGTCGAGCATTTCGGTGCTTTGATCGAGACGAAAGATGCGGACTTTACCGTCAATGGTGCTAGGGATGTAAATAAACTCATCCGAGCCTGTTAGCGAATTTGATGTTCACTGGCGAGGCGTGATGACAGACGCCGGTCGAGGTGCCGCCGAGTATAGGGCCAAGTCTTTTTTCTCTGCAGTACACCCGCCTTCTAATTTATGCCAGCTCCCCATTCCAATCAAGAACCTATGAAGCCAAATTTTCGCTGAGTGATCATTCGTTACCACAAAAGAGCCTTTGCCAATAGCAGCAACATTGTTGGGCGAATAAATATCGTGTGACCAGACGGTGCGGAAGTGTTCCATCTCACTCTCGCCTCCCTTGTACTCGAACAAATTAATAGTGGAGTTTGCACCAATCTTAGTGGCATCAACTAGTTCAGTTGATTATCGACAGGTGGCCTTTCATTAATAATGTAGAAGTGGACGATTGCAGCATGGATAATCTCAGCATCAAATCCTATTGGATCGAAGGATGTGTCGCCGGCTCTGCCAACGTAGTTGACAAGCTTGATGCCAGGTAGGTTGAACAAGCCGTCTGGGCCGGTTGTGTCAATATCTAGTGCGACAAGTTTGGCTTATCCTGGGTGAGTACCGGCATGATTGAGTCTGTCTGTACTGGGTTTGATTAGATGTATTTTATGGAAATCAAAACATCGGATGGGTCACGCCAGATTCCACTCGATCCGTTGCTGACTCCGGATACACGCCGCATATAATACCCTGGCTTCATTGTCTACCCACAGATCCTCGCACGCTTCAAGCCTTTGATGCTTAATTCTTCGACACTCATACGGAAACTCTTCGATGCTCTGGATAACACGCCCCAGGTCGACTGTGACCCCGAGGATTTCTTTCAGCCATAATTGGTAGAATACTGCGTGGAGAACAATGAGTGCAGAGCCCGAAACGAGGAGGTCGCGAAGCATGTTCTAACAAGACGTGTCAATAGGGAATACCACCGTCGACTGAGAGCTATGTTGAGGAAAGGAAGTTGCAGTTTAAATTTAGTGCAGTAGCTTCGTCCAAAGGGTGCTCGGCGGGGAGATCATTCCGACTACGCAAGGAGTTGATACTATCAGCGAGGCTTGAAAAGGCAATTGATGAGCCAAAGCTGTTTCATTTTGCACCATAACGTTGCCTCGGACCAGCACAACGCGCGGTGGTAACCGTTGTCTAGTCTAAGAGCGAGTATAGCGAATGGAAGCGTATCGGCGAACGAAGAGCCGTTGCTAGTGTGGCGATATGTGACCCGCCACTGACTTTCCTAACGACTGAGATACATGAAACCCGGTACCGTCACTCAGAGGTCAGCGGCCACTTCGATCGAGGAGCGAACAAAAAGGATCTTTCATTTCCAGGACTTGCTGCAACGCCTTATCGATGCCACCTTCTACGGTATCATCGATATTCCACTCGCGACCGCCATTGCCAAATACGCCAAACGCAAAGCGAAAGCTAAGCTTTCTGCATTGGTCAACGAACTGGAGAATGAGGAGGAGATATTCCCTGAACCTCTTGTAAATCTGAGGTGTCGAGTCGGCAAATAAGATGATGATCTTGATGCGGACCGGTTGGGCTGCAAGGCCCAAGAGTCGCTGAAGGCACCATAGTATAGCATCTTCAGACGACATGCCCGCGCATGTGAGACCATGATGAGTGAGGGCAGCGCCGATGCAGAGGCAACGGAGACTCGCATCAAGCACTATTTCGACGTTCCTGACAAGTTCCATCGGCGATAGCGCGTATCCAAAGCGGTCGATGGTGAGAAACTTGTGCATCAGGTACAGATCGTGGTGGTCGAAGTAGAATGTATTCATGCTGTAGTGCGCTTCGGCCATTTCCCGTGCTACTACTCGCCCGACATATAATGGGTCAAAGTAGTGCTTCAACTCGGGCAATGTCCACAACGACTGATAGCTGTCCATGACATTGCACCGAGCGCGAATATGGCGGGGGAGCTTTCCGTCACATACTGTGATCTTGGTGCGAGACGAAGCCAAAATGGCGTATATGCGATCGCGAATGCTGCGAGGCAGAAAGACAAGCATCGCATGTGCAAAGCTCAGATTGAGCGCCTGGGCATACGGCTTAATGTCGGCTCGAAGCGCCCTGTGTACCGTAAGCGTGGTTCGAGGGTAATCATAAGCAGACGTACTTCTCCCACCGGTCTGTCTCGGGGCCTTGGGTATCTGCGGGACTGATCGCATCGCGACTTTCCGTCTCGGTCTGAATCCTGGACATGCTGTTAGCGACGACGCTATCGCACTCATTCAAATGTCGCTATCCTTACTGTAATTGGGCGCGTCTCATTCTCTCGAGAGTTCTGCACATGTTTAGCTAACTACCCATCTGGATTGTGGTTGTACTGACGCGCATACTCGCTGTCGACAACGCTCAATGTAGGTGTCTTCGCGCATGCTTTGTGGCGGGAAATCTAGTAGTAGTCTGATCGATGTTGCCGTGACGAGGTGATGAGAGAAAGACAAAGCATGTAAATACGAAGTCGACGATCATTGTATTTTTAGACAATCGTGCAAGTGGCGACACGAGACAGTAAGCTGCGTCGTGCAGTAGGGCCGTCTATCTGAACGAATGAGACTCAGAATAACTCGGCGAGCGCACTGCGTATCAAGGCAGCCTCACGCCCGTAAACTCAGCACATATTTCGAGCAACCGATCTTGCGCCTTCACGTCATCGGTAACCTTCAGCGGACTACCTATCCTTTTCCCGGGCTGGACGTACTGCCCGCTTTTTTGCGCATCCGCCTCCTCGCCCTCGGCAAGCAAGACATACGACTGCACAGCGTCCTCGATGCTGCCTGTCGCGCTGCTGCCACCCATTTTGGTCGGCACCCAGCCCGGATCCAGCGCGTTGCATTTCACATCGGGCCAGCGCCGCGCAAAAGCCTTTGCGAGCATGACATTGTGCAGCTTGCTCGCGCAATACGCCGTCGAATCGTTCCACCGCTGCTCGCCGCGTTGTGTCCACAGTATGTCCTCCAGGCTGCCGTCACCGGCCTGATGCATTTCCGACGAGAGGAAGACCAGGCGCTTCGGTCGATTGACGAGGCAGGTCAGCGTATACGGCGCGAGGGTGTTGACTGCGGCGAGGGCTGGGATGCCGTCGGTTGTCTTGTTGTAAGGCCCGCGGTACAAGCCTGCGTTGTGGATAATGCAGTCGAACGTGCCAAGCTTGTTCACTTTGTCGGCGAGCGCTTTCGTCTCCGAGATGCTAGCCAGGTCGCCAGTGACGACCGATTCCGCGCCGGGACATTTTGCAGTCGCGTCTTTGGCTCGTTGGGTGTTGCGCGCATGGAGGACGACTCTGTGGCCGTTTGCGACGAGCCGTTTGGCGACGACGGAGCCCAGGCCGTCCGCTGAGCCGGTGATCAAGATTCGGGCCATTATGAGGATGCAACAGACGTGTTCTTGCTAGGTCGGTTGGGTCGTTCAACTGTTGCTTGTACCCCTCCGCTTGTTTCATCCTTCCGACTAACTCAATACGTCACCAGTTGCCGAGCTCATCGAAGCGCGTAGCCTTCTCGTATGGGAGCCATAAAAGACGTTCGTTGTGTATTGAAAAAGGAAAATCCATTCCATCTACCATCGGCGGGCCCGCGTAGATATGGGATGCTACTTTGGACCATGGAAAGGGGATGGTTATGCGGTACGCTAAGCCGGTTTCGGTGTGCCCATAGGTACACCCAACCTCGCCTTCGTGGTGCGAAGTTGGCACTATCATCTAGCAACCAACAGCTGTCGACGCCACCATTTCTCTCAATCAAATACGGCTGATCGGATCTCACATCATGCCGAATATATACAGTGCAGCGCTCAGCGCAGTTCCTAATTCGTCTAGCTTCCCCGTCATCCTTGCCTTCAACTACCAACAATACAATATGCGGCACAGAGTGTGTTGACAGGTATAAAGAAGCCTGGGCCGCAAAAGATTGCATCATGAAAAGCACATCCAGTGCAATCACGAAACAAATCTTTCGGTAATGCTTCGATTTACTTTCCCTTATAGTGCTCGTTTGCTCCCTGAAGGCGCCGGCAGCTCCTTCAATTGACCTTACTAAAACGCTAGCGGCGCCTATCCCACCCGGCGCCGATCTCTTCTACGCCATCAATTCCGGACTCTACATGCAGAAGCCTCCAGGCACAATTCTCCGCATCCGCCGCGCTCCGAGAAACATTACCACCGTAGTCGCAAAGAGCTCCGCAGTGTACAGCATCCTGTACCGAACGACTGATGCCAACAGGAAGCCTTCATTCGCCGTTACCACTCTCTTCGTCCCATCGCACAACACTTCGTCTACTGTAAATACATCCCAAGAATCATATGCGCCGGAACTAGATTCCGCAGGAGTGTCGTTAGGAGACTCAGTGCCCGACCTCATCAACTTTAGCGATAACGTCACCGGGTCTCCATATGCCGGACTGATTCCATCGATCCTACTCGGCTCTACCTCTCAAGATCTTCATGCTCAAGAGTACCTTGAATCGTGTCTCCACAAGACAGGTCCTTATAACGCCACTGCGTTCCTAGCAACGCGCATATACGACGTCACTCAGGCCTCCGCTGCTTTCGCAAACTAGGACATTTTCAACTACTTCACAGGTGGATGTGCCGAGATCGACGCGCCCGTTCTCCAGCGCATAACTGGACGGAATTGGCACCAAGGGAGGAGGGATGTGCCGCAGATGCCGGTCTTCGCACACAAGGCTATCCATGACCAGTTCTCGAAGGTTATAGATACAGATGCGCTGGTGGAGAAATGGTGCAAAGCGGGCGTTGACGTGCGGTATGAGAGAAATACTGTGGGCGGGCATATTGCGGAGATTACGAACGGGGGAGCGAGCTCAATGAATTGGCTGAAGACAGTGTTCGACAGGACTCTAGAAATGAAGGGATGTGATGAGAGGAATGCCACCGTTGCATTGACAGATAACCCGGAGTGAGCCTAAGGTCTTGAAGTACGCTACGGTAGTCATCTCTGCCAATCTCGATGCTTAATATAAAACCTAATGCATACCAAGCTAGATTTGGCCGGGGGGCAGCCCTTCTCGACCTCCAATATCGCAAAATACCCGCCATCTTTTATCACTCTCTGTACTCGTCTTCTGCCGTCGCGGAGAACAACGCAACCGTGATCTTTCATAAAATGCACACCTCATATCCATGTGTTCTCTCGATGTGTGTCATTTGTTCAGAAGCTCTCATTCCCAGAAAACCTTCTACTCCTACACAACAAATTATTCCACGAAGTCAAGGAATTCCAGCTTTATGTCTAACCACAGACTTCCCACATTACAGTACCTCCGAGTCTCGTTTCGTGATCGAGGTATGCAGAAGAAATGGACGTGCAGGCGCCCAGGAAACACTATGGGTATTTCATTTACTACTACTATGGGAGTGTAATGAGAGATCTTTGTAGTTTGTAGTTGTGAATGAGAGAACGCATACGACGTCCATAGGATTAGCGACTCGGTTTCGGGATCTCGGAAGTCGGAGCTATGAATAGGTTGGGAAATGGTCATGTTTTGCAGGTAGTGCGCAGTGTTTCGTGTGCTTGGAAGAATCATTCTTAAGATTGGCCCACGACTACTCTAGAGCTTTGCACATTCAAATTGTTCAGGACTAGTAGTATGCTAAATCCTACAATAAAATGCGTTTGGCAAGGCTACCCTTAGTAGGCTACGCAGTTTCCCATAACAATATTTGGAACATTGCATACCAACACTATTTCACATATATTAAAACAAGAGCAAAAAAAAAAGCGGAGGTGTTCAACATATTGCAAAAAGAAAATTTGAATTTGAACTTGTTAGGAATCGAACTCTGAGTCCAGACAGCCCTCCTCGGTGTCTAGCTTGTCAGGAATCGAAACCCTGGGTCTCTCCAGCCAGCCATCCCCGGCGTCTAGCTTGGCAACGGAGTATTTCCCACTGGACTACAAGTCATTTCAATTGATAGAAACCTCTGGCGTAGAATAGTACATATACGGTGTAATAAAGTGGGTTGGGCTGCCTATATTTGTTGTTCTCCACCTTCACCACGAGAGCATCACAATCAGCTTTCCCGTGCGGCCGGGGAACAGTGAATGCACACCTATACACGCCGATTTTTGTGCCCATTATTAATGAATGAACATGGACGGTGCAAGGACTTGCTGAGTGCGAGGAAGCGAGGAACGAGCGTGCGGCGGATATTTAAGAGCTCACATGTACCAATGCGACACTACGACCTTACCTCTCTAGGAATGCAGTACGAGAGGATTGACGAAGCGTGTAATATCAGAAGAGCATTCGTAATAGCCTGGCTTGTTGCGGCGAGCCCGACAGAGACAACTGTGTGTCAGCGCGACGTGGATAATGTCGCGGAGCTGACGGCTCAGGGACTAAGCTCGATCAGGGAGTTCGCTAAACGCAAGGATTAGCCTAGTATTGACGGCTATTTGCTGAATCTCGTGATCCAACAGAGTCCAACAGAGTCCAGCAGTGTTGGTGTTGAGGCACAGTTAGGGGTCTTCTCTGTACATAAAATGCCGTCTTTTTCAACTCATAGAAATCAGAGCTTTCACTTTCAGAGACTGCGCCCTACAGTGATTCACACTGAAATCACTGTGACAGATAAGGTTGGCGAAAGAAGCTTTAACCTGCATAGTGCCTACGACAACTAACCTAGCACTCGACTACACGACTACATTATGGCCCGTCAAATTCGGCTTCATCTGTCCCCCCACTTAACCAATCTTTATATCTCTTCGCGGGCCATGAGCATTCAGATAGATCTTCGGTGACTTCGTGACCTTCTCCTCTGCCCACGCCAAGTATCGATACCTGCTCGAATATTTGGCCGCCTCCTATTTTGGTATATCAAAGCTCTTTCCTGGATGCACCTGTGTTATGCAATCCTTATGAAACAGTAGCGCATGAAGTAAATATCCTAGTTGCCCTCGCGCTTCTCGAGAAGGAAGAAGAAACGACGGTCGGCTTCGTTGTCTATCTCAATACCGTCTAGGGTGATGCGACAGATGAGGTTACTTTTGTTTTGGGCACTGCGCGGCTTTTTTGAATGTTGACGGTTTGCCCGTTGATGCGGCGGAGAATGTAATGGAAAGGGCCGTGAGGCGTCTGGTTAGCGAAGCCTTCCTTCGACTTTCCAATGAAGTCGGAGAGATGGCATTGGATCCATTTTATCTCAATGATGGTATCAGAATGGAACATGGAGGCGTAATTCTTCCATTCGGCAGTGTCACGGCAGGCACTTATAGCTCATGAGTAGTGGTTAATGCGTCATTGCGATTACGTCACAGAGCATACCCGCTGCACTTTGAGCACTAACTCATTCCTATATGCTTAGAAGCCTTGCAGCCCTTTTGATGTATGAGCCAATATACATAATGGAGTAAAGCAATTTGTTACGAAAACGAAATTTACGCAGCACAGACATCCTTACTGGCATCCTCCTTCACCACATCACTCGCCTTCTCACTGAGCATGAACGTGCTCACGACCGGAAAGACTCCAGGGATACGCGGGAACACAGAAGCATCCACCACTCTAAGGCCCTTCACACCTCTCACCTTGAAACGGCCATCCAGCACGGCCATCGGATCGCCCTCCTTCCCAATCGCTACAGTGGAAGTAGGATGGTGACCAAACGTCTGTCCGGTAATCCAATCCTCATCCGCCTGGCCACAATAACCCTGCGCATCCGGCCCACTGGAACAAGGTGGCTCTTTTGCCGTAACAGTGACACCCTTCGCAGAAGCGTAGATCTTGCGCGCCCATGCAATGGTATCTTTCATCGCGCCCATGTCTGTTTCTTTGCCCTGTTCGTAGTGCATGAAGTTGATTTCGGGCGTATCCTGCGGGTCTGACGAAAGCAGCTTTACATAGCCGGCCTTGTTCTGCGGATGATTCTTCACCATGCTAATGCCGTAGGTATTGATTGGGTCCCTGGGAAGAGCAGTGTTCGTTTGGTTATCAGGCCAGAAACCACGGAATACAAAGTTGGGGCCATGCATAAGGAACATGTCGCGTTCGCCATCAGGAGAGTGTGGGGTCTTCAGCATCGAAAAGCCTTGAGAAAAGCCGCCCGAGGATTGCCCACCAATTTGTCCGATAATGGGCATTTCTTGATTGTCTTGCATGTTCTTTCCCACGCCTTGCGCGTCAACGAGAACGGGAATTTTAAATCCTGTGAGCTGCTCCTTGGGACCTATGCCGCTGAGCATGAGCAGTTGAGGAGAGTTGAAGGTGCCGCCCGCGAGAATGACTTCCTTGCGAGCGGTGGCAGTCTTGAGCGTTCCTTTGTTTGAGCTGGTATACCGAGCGTCTGCTTTGTACAAGCTCTTGCCCTGCAGGAATTCGACGCCTGTGGCTCGTGGCTTGCTACTACAGGCCGTGCCGTTGTCGAACATTACCCTGGTCGCAAGGCTGTTCATACTCAGGGTCAATGGGAAATTGGCTTTAATAGTATCTTGGACGTAATCGCGGGAGGCGAATCGCTGTCCATTAGCCTTTTGGTGAACCGGCAAGCCCCAGATACCAGTTTTCCAATCGCGTTTTGGGTCGAGGAAGTTCGCGTCGGATCCCATCATAGTTGTGATGTCGGCCTGAGTTGTAGACAAGGATAAATTTTGAGCGATGGCTTGCATTACGCCGAGGGCGGGCTGTCCAACTGAGGTAGGCTTGTTCATGTTCGTCTGGAAGTAGCCGTTGAAACCATGACCGGCGGTTCCCTGAGGAAGGTAGTTGTTCTTCTCGATGCGCTGGAAGATCTTGCGCATATTATCCGCGCTGACAGGATCAGATCACTTTGCTACAACAAGATTTCGCTGAAAACTCACTTCCATGATGCGTCCCCAGTCAAGTTCTGGATATAGTTCCAGTCGCTGTCGGAGGGCAGCCACCTTTTGGTCATCAGCGGCGGCCGTTAAAGGTGGGGTCTATTACTTACGTGCACATGGCGTTGATCATGCTTGATCCTCCAACTGTAGCTCCTCTCGGATAGTATATCCCAAGGTACGTGCTGCCCGATGGAGGCGTAGCGCTTCCAGCTCCAACCCAGTACCTGCCCTGACTCGTCTTCCATACCACATGGTTGTTCATCTTGTTCTTCTTCTCGTCAGCATAGTGTTTGACGAAGAAGTCCCATGTGATTTGCGGCGGATATTGTCCTCCTGTGTTGCCAACAGTGGACGTATCGCCAGCTTCGACGAGGAGGACGGAGAAGTTGGCACGGGCGAGGTTGGATGCTAGTGGACCGCCACCGGGACCGGATCCTACGACGATGTAGTCATAGGTGTCTTGGGCGAGGATGGGCGCGAAGATAGAAGCGCTCGCAAGAGCAAGGAGAGCTTGGGTAAGGAAACCCATGCCGACTAGTAGTTGACGGTGATTAGATGAGTAAAAGCCCAAAGGAGTGCAGTGAAAATCGGGCAAAGACGTGATTTAAGTCAGCCACGCGGTGAAATCGCCGTCCCCGCACGCAGAACGGCGCGCTAGTCTGATAACTTAGCTCAGCATTTGCCGGTGTCATGTCTGCTTTAGCGGCTCGACTCCTGAAGTGCAAATACGCCAAGCTCATCTTTCTGATTTGTCCATCTAGCCAGGCCAATTGATGGCATAGACAAATCTAATAGGATAAAGCTAGCACTTGGCCAAGCATTGGATTATCCGAGGCAGACTGTTACAAGAGATCTATGTTGTATACGATAGAAGGCTCTGTGCGACATGAGTTTGGCCGAAGCAAAAACATTGGCAAATCATAGGACAGGCATGGTACAATGGTAGTCGGCATGATGAGCGCGACGGGGCCAAGCGGCAGGGGTTGCACCGAGGCAGAACTTTGGGGAAGTTTAAATAGATGAAGAGTTGTTAATAAGACGTCGGATAAGAACCAATGGTGCCATGGTGCTAGAGGAAACGCGGGGAAGGGTTTCGGACAAGCGAGACGCTAGTTTATGCGGCAATTGTGGACTGTGTGGCTCTGTGGCTGTTGTCGGGTGAATGCGGTCCGCCCGACTTTCCATGGGGAGCCTTCACGTGCATCGGCACGCGCCACGAGGACTGCAGGGTTGTGTTGCGGCGAAACGGGAAGGCGCATGACCCTCGCACCCACAACCAGTCTTCGTTGAATTAAAAGTAGATTGGCAATAGATACGGAAAGATAGTGCAAAAGACAAGAACCAAGCAACGTTGTAACCACCTCGGACTAATCAGATGTTCCAGTTCACCTGGCGTTCTGATGGTCGTTGTCTTCCCCGGCTCAATCAACTGTATAGGCATCCTTTCTTCCTGATTTTCTGCACGGTAATCGTCAGCCAATAGATATGCCTTTCGAGTGATATAAAAGCGCGCATCTACACCGTCACGCATTATCAAGAACAATGTTGAGTTTGGAGAAGCCAGGTAGTTTCCGGTGGTCATATATCCAATGACCTGTCTGAGCCTTTCCTTTGAGCAACCTGGATTGCTCAAGCCAGCTCGAAATGGCATCATAAGAGAGACTTTTCAGTCCGCGAAGAAGCGCCCCGAGCCGCATCCCTTGTTCGTCGGTAATGCATTCTAGAAGCTCTAGGTCCGTAGCTACATCTTGTATATTTTACAACAACGACTGTACAGCCAAGTAGCACTCGAGCATGAACATTGCTCAGGTACGCTATCTAGCCAAATTATTTTATCCGAGCTTGTAATCTTTTCGCGCGAGTAGCCCGGCTCTTGAGGCTATCTCCCTTTTCATCTTGAGAACCATTCCTTTATCCATCGCCCTCCTATACCCAAGAACTTTTGTTATGGCGCACGATGATCAGCACCGACAAGATCAATATTCAGTTGAAACTGTGTCCGCGGGCCTTGGCGTATCTACCCAGTATCGCCCGGTGTTCCACTATCATTCTGCGCAACCGCGTATACGCAAGCTGATCCGCATTCGTTGGCATTGGCGTCACACCCGAGCCAAGTCCATTAGCAACCACATAATCAGCGACCTGACTCAGCATCAGCTCGTGGTCGTTGGTGCGGATCACCTCCTCCACAACACGAGTCAGTAGCCGACGATCATCACCCGTCGGTAGCCTGTCCAGCGGTACACCCCGAGCTAGCTCAATCACCGGGTAATCGATCATGCGTTCTTGGTCTGGACGCAGCATCTCAGGTGACGGCGTCCAGTTCTGGAGTGTGTAGTCGGTGATTGGGCTATTGTTCTGCGCGGTACCCGGGCAGCGTGGAGGATTTCCGTTGATGACGGTGTGGAAGTCGCTGTGCATATGATTGACGTAGGTGGATAGTGAGTTAGCAAGCAGGATATCCGGCGTAAGACGGTCACGCGCCCAGTTCTTTGCGGGCTGTTAGCATGGAAGGTGAGGGGTAGCATGTGGGCACAGGGAGGGAAGAGAAGGCCACCTACGATGTATCCAGACACGTGGCCACGCTCCCAGCCATTCTCCCATAAACGATGGTAGTAGTCGTGCCAGTTGTGGTGGGCGGGGAAGAACTGTTCATGTCAGTTCAATTTGAATATTCGATGGAATCGTCTACTCACGGTCAACAACTCCACGGCTGTTATTTCGACGTTCCTCAGGTGCCTAATATCCACGAAATCCGGTGGCGCCTGGCTCCATAACGAATTGTAATGAACCCCATCTGCACACCTCAATGCGTCTCGCGCGTGCGTCAGACGCTGTAGCAGAGCAGCCGGTGCCAGCTTCCAGTTATTGATACCACGACGGCGGCGCTCAGCCTCCCGGACTTGACGCGGCGCAGGACCGAATCCACTATCCGAACTGTCGACAGGGTGACGAACGATAGGCACGCCGACAAAGGGGGAGATGTGAGCAGGTACACCCTCGATGTTTTGGTAGCGGCGATTTGGGACCCGCAGACTACCGGGCTCGCGGACGGGAGGGGGTCGGGCGTAGGCCGGGTTCGGTGCGGGAGGAGGAATACGAATATTGGAGGGGCGAAGGCGGGTGTGGTTGCGGAAAGGTCGAGAAGGACCAGCGAAGCGGTCGATGCCATCGAACAAACCCTCATCTGGACTAGTAAGTGCTTGCCCGCTGGGATTATAGGTCTCGCCTCGCTGAGCTGCAAGCGCTGGCGTATCCCAAACGGTCCCCGCAACCCGATCCGCGATGCTATCGCCGGCGGACGGGCCAACGTACAAACCACCACAAGAGGGTAGTGGTGCGGCTGTGTGTCCTACTCCGGAAGCCAGCGATTGACCGAAAGAAAAAGATGCGTCTGGAATATAATGAAGCGTTCCGTGAGGACCGGAAGCGCCCCCCTGGCCGAGTGGAGAGCTATCAACAGCACCGGCAGCGACTGATAGGTGATCACCTGGAGGAGGACCTCTGGTTGGTACCGTCATTAAATGAGACTGGTAAGCCTGGGATCCAATCATAGCAGGTGAATTAGCGGCACCCAGTCCATGAACATCCTCGAGTTCGACAAATGCACTAGCGAACTGAGGATCCCCGGGGTCGGTCTCGCCTTCCGCATCCTGTGATACTCCAGAATTCTCTGATTCACTTGTAGGCAACGCAATATTGGGCTCATTACCTTGACCTTGCCCTTGGTCCGACGCGGAAGGGGAAGAAGTAGGTGCACGGGGACGTTTGAGAGTGTGTTTGTTCTTACCTTCCATATTGCCTAGTCGTTTGCTAGATGTTGGCTGGATAGCAATCGGTTTGCCTCGAGTTCTCGGTTTTAGTGGGTTTGTGTCAGTCCGACACCAAAACAATGAAGTGGTTGAGCTCCAGCGCAGTTGGAGGATGTATATAAACTGGGAAGCTCACACGGGGAGCTTGTTACAAGGCGAAAAATATCCGCTGGAATTTGTAGCAGGAAGTGAATGGAGAAGGACAAAGCGCGGAGGAAGGCGGGAGGACTACCGGCGGTGATCAAAGATCTAACACGGCGATAGTGAATTCATTGTTTAGGAGTATGGATAACTATGACTTTTGAGAGAATTCAAGTAGCCATAAGAAAGTTTCGTTTTTCGAGAAAAGTTGGTAACGGATTTGGGAAGTGTGTGTTGGGAAGTCTCTAACTGACTATGTGATTGCCTCGACTCAAGTTCGGGGCCTTTGTACCGGATGCTTCGATAATTGTGATACAAGAAGCTGATTTCTCGGAGTTTGTTGTGATAAGGTCGAGTGCTAATTCGGAATGTATTGTTGGTTTGGACTTGATGCTAGACTCCATGAGCGGACATTGTTGTCCGGTGAGCAAAAATTCTGTCTCATATGATATTCTCCGTCACGAGGACTTGTTGGGCGCGCGCATAATACCAGCATGAGACATGTCGTGCCTGGTGAACAATGTATGGGGGTAAACGAATGACCGAACCAAGACGCTTCCCGTTGCTTGCGTTTGCCAAACATCCATATTTATAGAGATATCGTTTGAACGATCCCAAACTATTACCAGACTTCACGAAACATTTAGGAACACAACACTACATAATATCGGCATCTCTCACTCGTAATGATGCCCAAGGTAAACCTTAGTTCATATTGTCTATTAAAATCTATCGGTATCTAGTGTATAGAACTTTGCATGCTTAGTTACACGGGGCTATTTTCATGAGCACTTTTCAACTAGCAAATCATATCGGAGACGTTGAGCATTCACTAGTCGACGATGCTACCTCACTTTAGATAGTCAAAGGGTCAGCCGCTTACGTCCAACATGACACTAATTGATGACGCGGAAGCAAAAATGAACGTCTTAGATTATCCAGAACACGTCATACCGAAAGGCAGGGCCCAAAGTAACCAACAGTATACTAAATGAGCCTTTGTGTGCACCTGTGCAACGCGTCGAAGCCGAGAAGGCATAATCGAGTTAGACACAAGACCCACGCTTCTTTGAATTGGACGCTCATTTGCCTAGTAATACGTTAGTCAGTGATCGCCACGGTTACAGCTTCAGTTGACACTTACGCAAATAGTCGACATTGCCAGCACGCGCCTTTGCGATCATTTTACTACGATAACGAGGCGTAGAAGAACGTGCTTGGAACATGTCTTTACGATACTGAGATGTGTTTTGTTCGTGCTTGACGTCTTCCACATACTTGAATTTTTCGTCTAAGCTCGGTGGGTCAACTGACGAGGAGTCTTAGGTGACAGCTTGACCGAGAAGTCAAGCTCTACCTGAGGGCTGTTCGCTGGGCGCAAGCCTGAGTGAAGCACAACGGACGATTTTGGGCGTAGTCACGAGAATAGGTGTTTGGACATGGCCTATGATATACTCGAGGACTTACCTATACTTCCCTAGCCCTCCTATAAGAATAGCCTTAAAAGCCTCTACTACGGCCTTAGAATAGATAATAAGATTAGTTTAATAGAAGAAATTTTCCCTAATCTATAGGATAGTAGCTACTATATTAAAGAATAGGAATAGGCTAATTATAGTTAGAAGGGTAAATAGCTCTTAAAGAAGTAAAGGATTTAGTACTTAAATAATAACTAATTACTACGGATTTAATTCGATTCGATTAATAGAGCGGATTCGATTTAATTTAATTAATAAGTAGTAGAGACAAATAAACTATTCGTATAGGTAGGCCCCTTTTATACCTATATTCGAAGTATAGTTATTAAAAAGGGTTATTATTAAGCTTAGTAGCGAGCTAAAATTAACTATAGATTATAAGAAGGCTCTTAAGCCGTATACGTATATAAAAGAAAAAATACTCTCCCTATAGAAGTAGTTAACGCGATTATAAGAAGAGTTATTATTAAGCTTGGTAGCGAGCTAAAGTTATCTACGGATTATGAGGCTCTTGAGCCGCACACGCACACACAAAAGAAAAACATACTCTCACTACAGAAGCAGTTGACGCGGTCACGATCACTATGGTACGTGGCAGAAGTAATGTGAATTTGCAAGGGTGTAAGACCCATCTATCGCGTCAAGACCTAAGTAGTTAACTTGCTTTAATAAGCAGGCTTCAGCTAATTAATCCCTTGTCTTATCTTCCTCGAAGTTTCTATAACACCCCTTGCAATTCACATTACTTCTGCCGGATACCGCAGTATAAGCATGTGAATGCGTCGTGGGTAGAGCAATGGAACAACATGCCTTGAAGGAATAATGAGAAGCAAAGAAGAAATGATACAATAGGGGCATATCTCGTCAACATAGCAAAGGAAATCCACCACGTACAAAGCAACAGAAAGCATTGGAAAAGAAGGAACCTAATGTAAACGTAAAATATTGTAATGCACAGAAGATGACCCGCATCAGCCGCTGTAAAGATCCTTGTGCTTCACAATCACCTCGGTGACCGGACCATCCAAGTCGTGGGGTGACAACCCTCCATACTCGAGCATAATGTCTTTGAAGTGCTTCGGCAACGGGTTCGCTACCTGCTTCTTATCCTCGAGTTGAAGATGGGACGTGCTATGAACGAACCGAAGCACAGTAGAAAAGTCGTTGGAGAAGCTGGCATTGCTCATGAGCATGGCATACACGCCCATGACAATGCAGATGAAGGCGAAGAGAATGCTCAAGCCATATGGCAGCAGTAGATCCAAAGGAGTGTACTTGTACTGCGTTTGGCTCATGGAGACCGTCGCATTCGTGGTGATGTCCATTAAATAGTGGCCGAAGTATTCCTCCGGCAGGTCAAAATTCACTCGATTGAATCCGAACCGCGCACTGACGGTAATGTTCTTGAACATGTCTTCATACACTTTGACGACCGATCCTTGGTTCTGAGGTTGAGGCCAGGCGTCGTAAAAGGTCGCAGGCTTGGTTTTATATGAGTCGTGTAGCATGGCCGGATCATCGAAAAGCATAATCCAAGAGGGAGTGACGTTGCTGTAGACCTGGCCGGTTGAGTTGTCTCCATGTGCAAATACATGCCCAGTGGCAATGCCTCCGTACATGGAGGCCATTCCGAGATAAGTTCGAGTGATGGCGTCCACTTTTTGGTCGCTGCTATCAAGCACGGCGTCACGCGAGAGGTTCTTGAACACAAGTGGGTTCAGCTTTTCCGTCACGACACGAACTTGTTGCGTTCCGACAGTGAACAGATCAAAGTCGATCTTATAGGTCGTGTTGTAGAACTCGCAGGAATAGAGCGTGTTGTTATCCTCCTTGTAATCTGGGAAGAGCACGTAGATTCGAGATACGTCGGTGGAAAAGGTGTCCATGTACGGCATTATGGGTGGGCCGGCTACAATGCTGTCATAGAAAGTGGTGTTGCTACTGTCGTTGAACCCAGCGCCGGGGATAAAAGACACCATCTTGAGGCCGATGTCATAGTACAAGGCTGCTGTGCGGACACCATGGTTGACATTCGTTGTAGTAGTTGTATCGGCGAGCTTGCAGGATATGCTGGGACCCGGAAATTCCAAGTGATACGACACATTCAGATTCTTGTCCTCGTGTGACACAGGCATGATGCTGTTCCTTGATTCCATGTATTTTGTTATCATTTGATTGAAGTTCGTCCACTGCACCTGAGAATTGCGAATCTCATCCAGTCGATGGACCTCGACTGGCTGCGCTGAATAGATGCCCGACGAAAAATTGGTTGCTTGGACAGTGATTGGTTCGACCGACGTAAGGACCCTGGACTGAACCAAAATAGCGCCAGGAGTAAAGAGGGCCGAGAGTGGAATAGTCCTACAATATGTCAGGCGCACCATGATGAACATGCCAAAACTCGACTTACCAAGTGATTATGGCCAAAGAGGCCAGTGGAAGAGATGTAACCCAATGCTTGACATGGAGAAGATTGGCTGGCCTATAGATCATGCCATAAAGAACATCTGTCTTCTGCAGGGTAGTTGGAGTCGTGAGTAGTCGATACCAGAACCATTGTATGAAAGCGGTCGCCGAGGACGTGGTTAATAGAAGTTTGACGATGAAAGCCAAGCCAGTGCCGATGCGAGACACCCAGCGTTGTTCTGAGTCGTTTTGAACGGGCTGAGCATTGATGGCCTGATAGTAAACATGGTGAGAGATAGAGAACAAAATGGCTGCAGCAAAACATGAGAGCATAAGAGCGGGTGCGCTCCAATGAATCATTCGAAGGTAATGGAAAGCCATGGTGGATTGTGTCATTGTAGAGGGCAACAGCTCGAATGTGTCCACTCGTCACAATGTATAGACGCTGGAAGGGACGCCTTAAAACAAAGTCCTGCAGGGGAAAATCCTGCGCAGTCACTCTCGAGTTTGGAAAGCGCATGGAAGAGTCGGAAATTTCCTAATGGAGTACGCCATCATTGCAAGTGACGGTGAGGATGTGTGGCGCATGTTCACCAGGTCCCTTAGATCTAATCCAAACACACAACCAAAGGTGGGCGGGAAAGAGGGCGCCTTCTGGGGAACACTCAACTTGTGGCCTCCATCTGGGACATGGAGTCCATCATAAGCTGCATGGACTCACCAATTGTGCAGCTGGCACTGTAGAACCTGCTGGCAGCTAGCTCTAATACAGCTTCTTTCCGAGCGCGAAAGGCTGTTCATAGGCTGTTCATAGGCTGGGGTACTCGTGGTAGATGTAGAGTTGTTTCATCTGAACTCGACATGTTTCATCAAGGATCGTAATCTGCAGCCTTGCTCGTTAGCTCGTGCGCTTATCCCAAAAGGGAAAAAATTTCCGGCTGATGCAAGATCCCTGAGTGCCCTGATGGGAAGGTAAGATTGGTGCCAAGACACTGCGAGTAACAGCTACGTCTGAGGAGACAATGGGGCGGCTCCTCAGGCTTCAACTGATTGCAGCGAATTCCAGCGACAGCAACGGCTTCAATGTAGAGGGGCTTCTTTGAGGAGCACAGTTCGGAAGATTGAACGGCTCTAGCCGTCCATCCATTCCTCAAGTGGAGATATTGGAGAAATGTTTCGGTCTTCTTGAGCTCGATTCCAGAGCCTCTATCGGCACACTCCATCGTACAAATGATGCTCGGCTTTATGAAGTCATCTCCTTCCTCATGCCATAAGGACATCCCACGCCGTCTTCGCCGCGTACCCGACCAACCCATAATGCGCCAACATCCACAAAGCACCATAGTACAGTCATACTTCAAAAATCTGTTTGCCGAAGGTCTTTCCCGAATTCGGAAGCGGATCAGCCCCCATCAACAACCCCCCCACAATAGTAATATATATAGTAAATACATGGCTTTTTAGTGTTTTCCAGGGTAACTGAAGCTTAATATTTCGTCTGATAGCCACGCGCAGCCTGTACAGCTCGAATTCGACGCGGCATACTCAAAATGAGCCGGCGAATCAGCGAAGTAGGGATCCTACGCTAACAATCCTTCAACGCCACACAAAATCGATCCCACTCCTCCTAGCTACGGCCACGATTCGATAGATGAGGGTAGTACTTATAGAGTAGCTGTTTGAGCGCCTACTATAGGTGTTCAATAGGGTTGAGGTCTGGTGAATAGGGTAGGAAATTAATAGTCCAAATCCCGTGATTTATTAGGAAATTACTAGTAGTCTGCGTAGTATGGATACCCGCGTTATCTATTATAAAGCGCTCTCCTGGCTGATAGGTAGAAGGCCTTTCTCGAGGGCGCTGTAATAGCTATTCGCTGAATAACCTCCGCGCGGGGCGTTGGGGTCTCTCTCTATAATAATAAGTAGAGATCTCTAAGTACCCCTTCTTGAATCAATCTATATAGAACCCTATACTATCTACTAAGGTAGCCGGCTAGTAGTCTGCTCTATAATTATAAAAGGTTTCTATTTCTCCTATAGGTATCGAAAAACCTACTTAGTATTTGGCGCTACGCCCTTCTGAACTAAGTACTTATTAGAGAGCTGAAATATAACCTGACGTTAATCGACATCTCTATACTCGCGGTAGAACTCTAGGCGTTTCTAAGTAGTAGCTCTATTAATTTTAGGCCTTATCTTTGCTCTAAAGTTAGTAAGGCCTTTGTTTTTTAATACTCTATAGGTTGTAGAGTAAGAGTAGTCCTTCTCTAGGTGGGCTTCCTCGATAAGCTATTTATACTGAATCTTTGGGGTTTTTCGGGTATAGTGTAATAGCGTTGGATTCTCCCTCTTAGTAAGTATAGAAGGCCTGCTAGAACGAGGGCGTAAGGCGTTGCTGCCTGTTTTACTGTGTAATGTGACGCCGAACTCAGCCGCGAGCTCTCTCGTAGGTGCGCCAGCCTCAGATTTCGAAATAATACTATTACGCGCGTCGATAGATAGCTCTCCATTAGGGCGACGATTTGCACTAATTTCTGTACCGAACGAGCGTTGTGGGGGCATGTTGTAGATGGCTTTGGTGTAGGTGTTGATACGCGTCGCGTTTTGGTGGGGTGCTTGGCAAACAGATTTTTGAAGTAGTACTGTACCTGCCCTGCTTGCCATTCGTGTATCCGATCACATACACGACGCGATTGACACTCCACACTGCGCCTAACACGGCCGCGGCAATTGGGTACTTCAGTCCCACGATCAACATAGCGGCCATGGCCGTCGGGTGGTTCTCGTTGAAGTTCTGGTGGGCGCGCTGCGCGCAGTTGAATTGGTACATGGCCTTTGAGGACGCGGGCGAGGCCGTCTGGATCTGCTCGTAGGACGCTTACTCGTACGGGTACGGGACTTTCGCGGCTTTGCAGAAAGACCCCACGCGCATGCCGAGGAAGCTGCCGACGAAGAAGGTGGAGACGACGGCGCCGAGGACGTAGCTGTTGCGAGGCAATTAGACGGGGAACGTCAGCGCAATGAAGGACAACGTACCCGTAGCCATCGGGGAGAGTAATAGTGACCATTGTTGCGATGGTGATTTTTGTTGCTTTTGGTGAGTCGGTTTCAGGGTGGTTGTGTGGCCGTAGGACTAGCTCGAGGTGCGCCAATTGATTGATGACTCTCCCACCCACAGGCTGGATTGAGGCTTAAGTACGCAGAAACTCTTGATGTCCAACAAGGCTACCGGTCTGAAGTGCGTACTGCGTGAACTAAATGCCGGACGAAGATGGACGGGGAAGTGGCGGGGCCCGTCGGCTGATCCTCGTCGTACTCTTCGTTTGCATACTGATCGTTGCCTGACCCCATATGCGACCATGGCCATTGCACCGACAAGTGTTCGGAATTCAAGACCAGCCCGTCTCCATCACGAAGGGAGGTGAGTCGAGCGGCGCATGCAGATGCGCAAATGGAGTCATGCTGATTATGGCTGCTCTTGGCGCTCATGAGACCTCAGGTCAACAACGACAACATGGTTCGAATATCCGTGTACAGTAGGGACAAGGGTCAGAGAGGAACGTGAGAGCTCGGGTTGTAAGGTGGACTATATATTAGTCGATCAGTAATGCTGTCGGCCGATCAGGACTAAAAGCCCGTCCTCCCTGCACATCTGAGGTCAATTGTAAGCCGAGTGATGGAAGACCAATCACGTAATCTGGAGATCTGCCAAGGTGAATGGAAGGGCTGGATCTAGCCTTTGTTCCAGCGGCTCTGGAAGGCGCAAGACTCATGCATGGGATTCATCAAGGCCGTCTTGGTACCTTTGGATACTATTCGTGTAGGCTCTGGAGCCATTCCAGTTCCAGTCGATTGATCGCAAGCAGTTTCGCCGCTGCCAGACATGTGTGATATAGACGGCGGTCGAGGTGGTTCTTAACCTTCTTTCCTGACCGTAATGCATCATCATTCCCACCTGAGCATGCTCACCCATTGACCTCCCTCTCAAACATCCCAAACTCAAACCTCACTCCCTTCTCTTCAACCAGTCCATGGAAATCCTCACCCACCCATCCCTCCAACTCGTCCTTGCTCCTCCTCACCCAGCCCTTCTCCCTCCCTTCCTCCCCACCCAGCTCCAGCGGAAAGAACGTATCGCATTCAAACTCCTTCTTAATCTCCGTCAACAGCACTCTCTCGCACTGCGGCAACTCCAGCGCCGCTTTATATATACTCGCTCCCCCAATCACAAACACCCTCTCAATTTGGAGCTTCGACTGGCTGGAAGGGCGCAGTGCCTCAAGCGCAGCAGACACGCTATCCACAACGATCGGCCCCTCTCTCCCCTCCTCTCCCTCACTCTTTGCCCCGCCCTGATGCCCATGCGCGTCCAACTTCCCCTTCCTCGTAACAACAAGATTTACCCTCCCCTTTAAAGGCCTGAACCTCTGCGGTATACTATCCCACGTCTTGCGTCCCATGACCACTGCATTCATCCTTTTGCCATTGTCTGTTGTACCATTCCTCGGCACCCTCTTCGTAACCCTAGCAAAATACCCCATTTCCGATTTCAGCGCGGGCCAGGGCAATTGGCCTGCTTTTCCGATGCCGAGTGAGGGCGTGGCGGCGAGGACGATGGTTAGCGGGAGGGATCGAGGGGTCGGGGGTGGCGAGTCTGCGCAAGAAAGAGACAAAAGCTTTCGCTGCAGCTGGATGACTGGTTGATCTTTCCAGCACTCATTCTGAGCATTGGATCTGCAGCTGCTATGATCCATTGTAATCATTCTGGAACTAATGAACTGAGAAAAAAAGCAAAAAAAAAAAAAAAAAAAAAAAAAAAAAAAATTTCACCCCAAGGGGAAAGCGCGCCAAACCAAAACCCCAAAAGCTTATAAAACACCAAAAAAACCCCACAAAAAAAAAATCGCACCCAACACCCCCA
>JASJFT010000004.1:134115-158941 GCA_030770425.1 Darksidea phi | reverse complement strand
GGATGCCTGGTTGATCTTTCCCCCACACATTCTGTGCATTGGATCTGCACCTGCTATTCTCCATTGTAAACATTCGGTAAAAAAAAAAAAAAAAAAAAAACCAAAAAAAAAAAAAAAAAAAAAAAAGCAATCAGATTGCACGCCATGGGCTATGCGTCGCAATCGCATGCCGACTTAGCTGTTTCTACAGAGCAAATCCGCAACACTTCAAAAGTGCGCACAAAACCGCCTTCCCCGTCGACTAGCTAATCCCAAATTCCAGGCTGAATACGCCATGCACCTCTTACTCGTCCCTGCACTCTCTTTGATAAAGCTTAGTTTTCTCGCCTTTTACAAACGCGTCTTCTGTGTTCACAAGATTAGCAGAGTTCATTACGTCATCCATGGGCTAATGGTCTTTGTGATACTGTGAGGGCTTGCGTATTGGTTTGTTCACCTGTTCCTCTGTGGGACCAATTTCCGCGCAGCGTGGAGTTCTTTAGAGGACTTGAGAACGAAATGCATTAAGACTCTCAAAATGGAATATTCATTCAGTGTCACCGACTTCGTTACCAACGTTCTCATCCTTGTCATTCCGCTACCGCTGGTATGTATTGGATGCGAATTTTGGTTATAAGAATTCAGGGATATGTTAACTTCACCCAGTTGTAGGAGCTCCACCTACAAACATCACAGAAGATTGCTGTCAGCCTCGTCTTCCTTCTAGGCTCCGGGTAAGTGACCCAAAGACCAAATCCGGAAGCATTGCTTACATACTAAGGGCTGTTGCCGCGTCTGCGATACGCCTTGCGTTCTCCATTGAGTATGTGAACCGGGGTTTCGGCACTGAGGCCGGAAATTGTAAGCTTCCTTCAGACACTGTATATGCTGTTCGCTGACAACAATAATCAGTGTTAATCACTGGCATGATGTCCTGGCTCCTGCTAGAGGCTTACTTGGGTATTGTGGCTGCATGTTTGCCAACTATTCGATTCCTCTTAAAGGCTTGTCGCCAGATTCAGTCATCAGTAGTATCCGAAGCGCACTATCACTGCACTCAATACGCTCCACTCATGCGCACATTATCGATGATGGGACTGAATCTCATCGCGGGCTCGCAAGTAATTCTCAAGGTTTGAATCTGGATGAAATGCCTACCAATGGGCCGCAAGCTCTGGGTACGGTACGTGCTAGTACCGAGAGTGTCTAGCTGGATCTATGGCAGTACGAGAGGAGAGTGTATTCATTATCCTAGTCGTAGAGTAATATAGCGAGCGGCTTAATATCTTAGATTCCCTAAATGCAAGTCCAAATATATCGAAGAAATCTAATAAGGCGGATACGTTGGCGGTTGTAATTAATAAAGCTCTTATAGAATAAATTATATTTGTTACGCGGTTTATATAACTAAAAACTCCATTTCATTGCATTTCCCTCATCCCTCTAATATCGAATGAGTAGCAGCCATCTCGTCATCAAACCCGCGGAATAATATAAAATGGTAATATAAAAAGGTATTTCGTCCCTACTATGCTAGATATAAGAAGATTTCCCCAACCAGGCTCTGCGGTTCGGCAGCACATGTCATTGCTCGCTCGTCGCCTCAATGCTCGATGTTCGAAACACCACCTCGTCGGTATCTCACGATCGACAGTGCTGTGTACAGCTCTACAGCTCCATTATCGTGTATAAGGTGTGGGTATAGCACCTCTACTCTGTACAGACTCCTACTGTGTTTCGTGCGGACCTTACAAAAGAGACTCCCACTGTGAAAATCAAAATCATTGTGAATTCACCCAAAAAAAATCTTCACACATCCGAACACAGGAGCCGCGGAGTTGGCGAACAAGGCAAGATGATATACTACGCGGAACTATGCGTATAGCGCCCTGAACTATATCTTCATGTCCGATATCCAAGTTACGATGACCGGTTGCTCAACTTTCGTCACCGCTACTCGAACTTACAGCCACTGCCAAGTAGCAGAGGACGTTTTTGAGATTCTCACATGCCCCGTGCTTCACTTCCCAACGCGACTTTTAGTAGTCGCAGTCGGCTGCACTTCACGCTCCCTAGGCTGTTCATTTGATTGCCCACACTCTCTTTCATATATCCGTTCATTTTGGCTTTGAATTTATCTCTGTCTCTGGGTGGTGCAAAAGGTTTTGTTAGAAGCAGCTCCTGCGCCCGGTTCGCCCTCAAAGCCGTCGACATGGCCCGCACTTGAGAGACATCAGCTTTGCTTTCAAAAATGCAGCTAGGTTATCGGGCTTTTTGATATGGAATTAGTGGTCGAAACATTTCTTCATTGTTTATTAAAACGTTCGGGCGGTGATCAAGTCGCTTCTCGGGTGTGATAGCTGCGGTAAGTGTGTCTTTCTCGGGGATATTCCGCTGGACGCGAAGATAAGAGAGAAAAGTCGAGTCAGAATTCCGGAAGCCATGAGCATCGCCGTGCATGGAATTCTTGCGGAAGACACTGACCAATACCGACGCAGTTGGAACGCTTCAGCGGCCGGAATCTGAGTAAGCTCCCTTTTGTAGTTTTCGGGAAGCGGCGCGCTACCACCATGAGTGTATAGACTGATGATTGTGCATCTCTTAGCGTTTTAACTCAACACCTAACAACATGTTGAATGACACCTGTAGCCAGGCGTCCTACACGGCTTTAAGTTCCGCGGAAGGCGTTCCGAAGCGCTTCGAAAGCGGAAGAGAAGAGACTTGCAGCTATGCACACATTCTAATTTCTACCCTATTACAAAAACTGGACGATTCGAATGTGAGGGTATTACATTAACACTACAGAACTTGGGTACTACATTATTTACGTGGCTCTTAGACTTGTAATGCATATAACAGGCATCTATGCAATAGCCTTGATGACCTCCACAGTGGTCTCACCTAAGTGCCCAGCGTTGGTAATCTGGTCCAAGACCAACTTCGATTCACCAAAAACGGTCATGGGGTAGGGGAGCTGGATGCCCTGGGAGATCTTGAGAGCTGTTCACAGGTTAGTAAACCCAACCCAACATCAATTATTGAATTGGAGACTTACTTTCGTCACGGTACTCAAAGTCAACCGATGCCTTATCGCACCTCTTGTAAACAGGCGTCTGGGTCGGGTCGTAAAGGCAGGTGGACCTCTGCACTTCGGGGTAGGCGTCAGAGGTAAATTCAAAGTGGACGTGTTGGTAGCCGTCGTCGCGCTGAGTGACTTGAGCGGTCCAAGAGCCCATCTTGGAGCGGGGGAGCACCGCGGCCGAGGCGCCGGCGGCGATGGCGAGGAGGGTGGTGGCGGCGAAACGCATGATGATTGATGTTTTGATTGGGTTCTGTTAAGTTGTGTGATCGAAAGATGCGAGTGATTGCTAGTGATGATATATTCGTTCAATGCTTGCGAAAGGCAGTTATATAGGAATTGTGGTGGCTACATGCACCTCATGTTCTCCACTGCTCCCTCGTGTTGATGTGGGCCGATAACCAGCATTATTGGCGAGTATTGAAACAAGCGTTGAATCTATTTTTCGCCGAGGTCCGGCTCGGACGCACGACCAGGCAGTAAAGTCCCTTTTTCCCCTTGACTCAAAAAGTGGGTGATCCCTTGCGAGGATCGTTAGTGTTCCATGCCAGGGGCCCCAACTAATACTTGCACGGCAGAAGGGTAGAGCTGCCATTCAAATATCCAACCATGTTAGTATCCCTGGGTTGTCCACTATGGAGTATGCTTTATTAATTGCTGTGAACGGCTTCCCTTCCATCTTCTCTTTGTTCTCCTCCTCTCCGCTCATAACCGGACGATCTCCTACAACATAATGTAACCGTCACTTGCAAGCAGGCATAGGAAGTGGTTAGCACATACAAAGATGAAAGTGGGAATGAATTCTCCAGGGACATCCCGAGAAGTGGTGGCGGCACTGTTTTCCGGGGAACGTGCAGAAACGGGGTGGCGCCGGTGGGCTAAAAAGCCTCGGCTGAGTGGCATTACTTCGGCCAATATCGCAAGACTAAACGAAATATTGGATAAGGCGATGTGTCTACTAAATACAGGACCAACGCCGATGTAACTACCTCTAAGTTAAGATTCACTATTAAAGAGTAAAAAAGGGGGGATTGCTTGATGCGCAACCAGATTTGCTCCGCGCACTGCCACCATATGCACCACCAAGGCTCCGCCGCAACAAAACGTGACAACGCGCCACCTTCATAAAATAGGAGAAAGTCTCTAATTGTCAAACGGATCACGCGCTTTCGAATGAGCCAGATCTCATCAATTTTGGAGCATTATTGGCAGTGCTATAGTCGTGAGAACTCGGGTGCTGCATGGAAGTTGCATTTTGTAGGGCGTCGGCGAACTCCCTGAGAAACCTCCGGTGACAGGCGAGTGTTGGACCTCAACAATTCATTGTCGACCAGCGGCAGGCGAGGCACCAACTTGACCTTCCCATCGCCAACCAACGACATGATTGCCATGATGGCGCCGTCTTCTTCGTAGCGAGAGTTGCTGTAGAAGCGCTTCTCGGGATCTTCATCGGCAAACGCGGTGTCTAGCTCTTTCTGGCCCGCGTTACGACTATGAAATCTTCTAGCTCCGAAGGATGCTTGTACGTCTTCGCGAACTTCTTTGTGAACGTACAGTTTCTGCTAGAAGTTGCCGCTTAATCTTTCGCATCTTGAAATGCTCTTGCTGGACGTGTTCTGTTACAACCTTGGTGAGGATGTCTTCACTACGCACCTTTAGCTTCTTCTTGTTAGAGTCGTATTTAGCTCGTGGCGTAGCTATGTTTGCACGTATCTGGGATCCAGCCTTTAATTCGTTAGTTGTGTTTGAAGGCCTTTGGATGTGGGAGTGTCGGAGTGGCGTAACAAAGGAAGCCGAAACGGGGGGGGTGGGGGGGAAAGTTTTCCAGCGTACGCGAAATCTCATTGCGGGCATCTCTGAGCAACCGTTCATGGCGCATGAATTATTCCTGCGAGCAGAATCCCCCCAGCTGGTTGGCGATCTTTAATCGTTTCCTGGGATGTGTGCGTATGTGTGTGTGTTCTCCGGACTGTTCTTAGGGCCGATGAGATTGTATCTCTAAGTACTTATACTTTTATCTTAACTAGTACTAAAAGAATATATTATTTAACTTTTATTCTAGGTAGTATTAATACTAGATCTATTTAAAAGTTAGTATAAGAAGCTTCTATTCTATATAGTTATTTACTTAAAATTTCGTTTTAACTATTTTATTTTATTTATATATCTAATTATTATACTTTATAAATTTATATACTCTTTAAAGTAGTATATATATTTATTCTAATCTATAAATTTTATAAAAATTTATATTAAACCTCTATTATAATAGAAAGACTTATATTATAAGTAATAGAATCAATTTCGCTATTTTATAAAACTTAGATAAAGGATAGACTATATTATTATTATTGTTTTTTAACACACAGGGGTATAAAGCTAAAATCTAAAAACTACAAATATAGGTACAGTCCTCTACCCGAGTTACGCAAAAGCGTTGATCGTATCATTTTACACAATTCGCGCGTTCGACAGCCTTACGTGAACAGGCGCGGTGGCCCTTCAGACACACGATTGTCGCGTACTGCTCAGGTCGTCTCGAAGGCGAACGGCGGAACCGCCAAGCCCCGATCAGGACCAGCAGCCATGGGACGTTTCCACGAAATGACCAGGTGTCGAACTGGTTGCTTGGCGTTAACGTAGCGGAAATTGTCGTGGCATACTGGTCCTTTCCTATACTTGGTTGGTTAGTAAGACCGAACGAGAGCACACAATAGAATGTCACATAAAAGATTTTACACAACGGCCTAAGCCAAGGATAGACTATATAAATATCTATTATTAACTTATAGCGAAGGGTGTAATAAAGGTAGTAGAGATATTATTAAGATAATAATAAGAATAAGAGATAATAGATAGCTGTATAAAGTTCTAACCCTAATTAGTATATTATAATAAGTCAATCCTTGAATTTGATATTTAAGTTTTCCTAGGCCAACACCCTACCTACATCCTATGGCTGACGTCTTTTTATACCTATCCCAGTCAAACTATATCTCCAGGGAAGAGCGCCTTTTCCTCTTCAGGTGGCTCGGAATTATCTACGCCTCTCGGGGGCCGACGCGAACGGCTCTTCTTGGACTCCCGTGGACCAGGCGTCACGTTCTTCCCTTCAGGATCCTTGGCGACAGCGGAACCCTGCGAACGCCGATCCCAGTATATCTTCAACAGCTTCCAGGGGTTGGGTTTCTCAGTCGGCGGCGAATTCTTCTTTCTAGAGAGACAACCGATGATAGCAGCCACCACGTACGTGGCAACAGACATCAAGATGATGGCTCCGATGAACCAGCCCGTGCCCATTTGTTGGAAAACGACCCGTTGTTCACCCGGTATGGCAAATATTGCCTAGATATCAGGTGAATTTAAGCTCATGGAGCTTTAACAGGACAGACTAACCACTATTAATCCCATCGGCAAGTACCCGATAGTCAAATAAGTCAGCATCCGAATAGTGTCGTTCTGAGAGATGGAGAGATCGTTCTGCTTCAGCGAGGTACGGCTGTCCCTGAGCGCAAGGACGGCCGAGAGCTTGAAATCGTTATCAATATGCCATCAGTAAACGGAGAGTCGATGAGAAACTCACCGCATCCTTGTAACGGTCGTGCAACTCGATCCTACGCTGCAGGTTTACGTTCACTGTGGTTAGCTTAACTAGCGTGCTTTCAAAAACCCCTACATATTCCTGACACATTCTCTGCAAGGGTTCACTTCTGTTATCATCCCCCTGAAACCATCAGTAGATCTATCAATGCTAATATTGCGGGCCTCGAAGTAGAAAATGAACTCACATCTTTGATCTGCTGCATGAGCTCCTCCCTCGCCTTGAGAATGCTCTGTATACTCGCAGTCAGACTACTGTGGAGCTTGTGTAACGAGTCTAAGCTCCACAGTCCTACTTTGAACTCGTCAATGGATTTATGGTCGCGCTGCCACTGGTCTTTCTCATCTAAGAAGACGGTCTGTATCCGCCTTAGCCTATACAGGATCAAGTGAGGCGAGGGTGTCCAAAGCTCTACTCACCCTGAAGTCCACGGCGGAGGATAAACGATTTATAGCATTCCCATATTCTAGGGCGAGCGCGTCGCACACCATTCCCAGTACCAGCAAAAACACAAGGCATCTTGCCGTCTGCGGTTGGTGGATGAATCTCAGCCAAAGCTTGCGAGAAGCCTCGATGAGTTTGACTAGATCATCTTCCTTAATGCTCTTAGAAATGATGGTGCATTTGCTGAAGTCTCCAAACGTATTCGTAGATAGAACGATTGAAGATACGACTAGATGAAACTCGTCCCCATTGTAGTCGTGGTTTGTGCCTCTTAGCTCGGCTGGAATAGATATTATATCGTCATCTGGAGAGAGATCGGGATGGAAAGATGTTGGGGCGACTGCATCGGAAGACGTTGATGTGGTTGTAGTATTGTCTGCATCGTTGGAGGCCCGCGTCTCCGCTCTGACGGAGCCACCCTTGGTAACCTTTGTCAGATTCACTTCCGCCCCCTTGCGTGCGGGAGGTTTCTTCCCATCCCATGATGAGCATGCGCGATCGACAGTGCTATCGCTAACCGTATCGGAGCTTGAAGGCTGGGGCGCGGTTGCAATATTGTCTGCATTGTGGATGGCGCGCCGCCAGCTCCTCAACGTAATCCCCATGATCCACGTACTCCCCTTCTGGCACGAAAATTGGGCAGTGCGGAGGACATGATTGCTTAGAGATGTTGCTGATTCCAGATGGATCACATAGACCAGAAGTCGTATAAGCTTTTCAATCCCTTCTCTCACAATCCTTGCATTCAAATTAGTTAATGCAACCTCACAAATATGGGCTTTCGAAGGCTTACAGAAAGCGATGCTGCACATCTTGGTCAACAAGCTGAGTAGAGCTGTTAACTCGAGTACGTGCATTTGGCGGCAACCATCAGATCTACATGTACTTACGCTGTCGAAGAGGGCTTGGGCCAACTTCTCTTTGCCTGCTGAAACACCCTTGCAATTTGAAAACTCATGCTCTTTATTGGACAACCGTTTAGACAAGCATCCCGGTACCCTTTCGCGGTCGTAGTACGTATGCTCAACAGAGCCAACAATGTGATGGTCCGGGTGTATCGGCAGGTCGTCCGGGGAACCTAGACCAATGGCGACGATATCTGATACGGAGACAGATCCGGGCATCTCCTCTAGTGTCTTCCTTATATCGTGAATGTCGAATCCCGTCTCGTCTGGGGGGTCTGCATATCGACGAATGGCGTCGGGTATGGCAATTTTGTCGGTAACTGGGGAGCGATAATGGTGCGGTGTGTCTTCGAGTGAACGAATGAAGTTGTCTGGGTGATATTGACGAGGCGGAGCGTAAGTCGTCCAATCTATAGGCCGGGGACCTACATTTGTAAGTTGGTCAACTCCGCAGCTCATTAGGGATCTCATGTGCACAGCTTCCTCCAAGGCATTACTCAGCCCTGCCCGAATGTGCCAGGCTTCTTCAATGACATCTCTCTTTCCCCCCTCCAGTTGTGTTCCATGTTGGGGGGTGGGCGACCGGTTGCCATCCACCTTTTTATGGATATCCAACCGTGTTGACCCGAAAACAGCAGTTGCTTCTGAACGAAGCCAGCCTCTGCGAGCTTTCAGATGCGATCTCTCCCAACGAGACACTAGCGTAGCTTCCGAGTTGAGGAAGTAGTAGATTTTAACTTTGTACGATTCGATCTCCATCCTCTGCGTATTTGCTCTCCAGTCTTCTGGATCGTAGTCCTCCAATGCTAGGGCGTTGAGACGGCTGTTGTGACAGAGGGCATGAATTTCCCACGGACTACAAATGTAGCCCTCCTCGTGTTGTGATAACCATCCAGGGTTGATGTGTCTTGTGGACTCTCGTTGTTTGACACGTTGAATAGAAAGAGATGCCATGGTGTCGACGTCGGCTTCAATCCTTTCTAGACCTAGTTCATGCGCCAGAAATGCCAGTCGATCCACGATCTCGTCTTTGTCTGAGTAAGGCGACTTAGACAAAAGCCTCGCCGCTAGAGCTATTTGTGCGATCTTTCCAAGCCGATATACGTTTTCAACCAGCCCACGGCTGTCGCCCGGAATGTATCTACGCTGGATAAGGCTCAGAACCGATCCGTAGTGATACCACCGAAGTAATGGTAATTTGCCCGGACTTTCCGCTTTGAAGCTGAGGTTATCAAGTTGAAGAAAGAGGCTCTCCGCTTCGTCAAAGCTCAATTTTTTCAAGGACCTCTCGAATTGCCATGTACGATCGGGGAAATTTCTGATAACGTACCAGATTGTGATCATGATATAGTAGTTGTCCGACTTGTCTTTCGTATTTCTGGCCATCAGCATAGCGGCAGAAGGAGAATCATTGCCCAACAGGACCTCGACCAAGAAGAGAACGACGTTGTCAATGGTGGTCCGGATACGATCGAGCTGAAATTCTACGTTCGAGGCAACGCGTCTCTTCTCGTTATCCTCAGACCCCGAAAGATCAAGGTACCCGCCCCCGATACCGCCATGACCGGTCGTGTTTTGAGTCGGTCGCTTGTTTCCGGGTTCCTTCCGGAAGGGGTCTAGAAAGTTATAGACTTTAGTGAGAAATCGGACTTTCCAGCTGTCGGCAGTGCACGGTCGGTCCTAATTCCCCAGCTATTTCGGACGGATGTACCGAGTAAGAAACTTACAACAGAGATCTGAATTGGATTGTCGGTAGGACGAAGTGGTTTGTTACAAGAGCCAAGCAATTACGGCACTTGCTTGGTTTGGGAAAAATATCGACTTGCAAAATTTTCTCGAGACATCGTCCGATCAGACTGACTTCGGTAGTCTCCGGTACAGAGCCAGTGCGTAGGCGACGCCCGAGAAAGATATCCTCCCACATAACACCAGTAGCCCTACGGCTCCATGGGCTGACACCTACATAGTTGTATACATCTACCGACTTAGGGATGGCGGGCCACTGCTTTTGCTTCTCATTACGGCTGCCTTCGAACAGACGAATGGTAGCAATAAATGTCGCCGTTTCCTGCCCACAGCGTGGATGTTTTTGGCACGGTAGCGTCACGAACGCGTTATATGCGCAGGGCGGGGCCGGACCTCCGGGAGCGCCCTTCGATGAGCCTGGTGCTGACGGCTTATTTGTAATGACACCATTGTCCTCAACGCGCGTTGATTGATGCAATTCAAGGGACGAGTACTCTTCTCTGCTGTAATTTTCATGTAGCTGGAAAATACGTGCCTCCAGTCCGATATTGCTCCGGGGGTCGAAGAACCGCACTTGATCGGCTGAGGATTGATTCTCGATGCTCCTTTTGTTAGGTGATTCATCCTGCTCTCTGGTTGTTTGCAGAGACCGGAGTAGAATCGGACCCCCGATTGTGAGGACGATCTGGTTTGGATCCGGGAAAGGGTAGCGAGCATCGACTTCAGCCCCACTGCCTTGCCTAATTCGCAGAATTTGGTAACATATTCCATCTTTAAAGAACGAAAACATGGTGCAAGTGCCGGTTTCCTTGTCATCTTCTTTCACGGGTACGGGCTTACGTTCGCTTTCGGCCCGCTCCTCCGTGTTCCGGTTAGTTTTACGCGGCTTCTCGGTCCCCCGCTTAGCTCCCCCGTTGGTTTCCTTTCCCATGCTCGGCTTTGCCTCGTTTTGCTTTTCCTCATTCAGAAGAAGGGCGTATTCATTGAGCGGCCAGCGGTAGTTGAAACAACCTCGCTCAAGCATTTCCCCTAACCGGAAGCTAGACCCCTGGGTCTTGTTGTCTTCGGAATTATACGCAACTCGGTTCCTTGACACCTTCAGGCCGAAAGTAGACGGGCCACCGAACTCCATTTGAGCTCGTGCGATAGAGGAGTAGATGGAGCTCGAAAAATCACCGCGGGCGAAGATCAGGCCTAGATTCTCTGAAGCGGCCGAGAGGTGCAACAACTCTCCTCCGTAATTGCAGGATCCGGCATAACCATCGGCTCCAAAGTCGAAGGCAGAAATTGCACGATGGCTGAATTGAGAGTAACTACCATACGATGGCCCTACAACGACGAGAAATGCCAGTAAGATTCTATCAGAACAGTGCTAGTCGGCCTTGAAACTTACACCTAACGCGAGCATCCCAACTAAGCCAATTAAAGGATGTTGCAACGGCCGCAGGCACCACTTTTTCAGCATCCTTCGGCTCTGACCGGATTGCCTCGGTCATTTTATCGAGATCTCCTTGTAGCGACGCCAAGCAACGTGGCATAAGTCAAATTCTGCGCGTATTGAACGCGTGTGTAGCCCAGAAAATATACACGGGTGAGAGACTGTAGGAAACAAGAGGTTTCAACTGTTTTGAATGACCATCAAAGAGGGGTCGTTTACCTGTACTGTACTTATGTGTTCCGAAGCTATTTAAGACTACTAGCTTTTTATTTATATAAGTAAACGACTTTTTAGAATACTATATAATAGAAAATCTTATAAATTAGTATAAATATTTATAAAACTTTATAGATATTATAACTAAAGACTAGATATTATAAGGGGCTGACCCCTATCTTACTATATAGATAACTATGTACGGAGAGTCCGACTATAATAGTATAAGGAGAACTAATAGATAGGTAAGAAACTAAACCCTACGAAGCAGCCTCCTATATATACTAGCTATCGGAGCGAAATAACCGGCTTCGGGTAAATAACTAGTAATAGCTCCGTATACTACGAAGCGTAAATAGGGCGGGAGACTAGTACGCGGAAGGTTAACGGGCGGTAGCTAAGTATACTAGATCTATATTTATACGATTAGCTCCAGCGGGTACTAGTCGGGGAGGGCGTAGGCGGGGCTAATACTACTAGTACCTCTAGTTAAAGCTCTATACTAGCTCTATATACCTAGAGTATAATAATTCGAATAGGGAGTTCTATAACTCTTCGAGAGACTAGTAGAGGGGCTAGTAGAGCCCTCGGTAGAGGGCGGAGATCTGGGAGATATTAGGCTAGGAGGTAGTCTTTACTTCGTACGCTAGTTATTTAAAACGCGCTAGGTACGTAACTAATAACTCTTCGTTATACTAACGGACCGAAGAGAAGCGCTAGACTACCTCCTACTATTTATGGGGGTTATAATAAAGGTAGGAGAAGAAATCGAAGATTGCCTCGGGGTCCTAGAATAGAGACTCCTCGGTAGACTGGCGGAGATAGAGGACTGACGCCTACTACGTAGGTTCTAGTCGGTCCTAAATATAATCCAATATATTAGCTCCTACGAGCTAATCTAAACGGAGCTTTACTTTAATAGATAGGAGCTACGTACGGAGCGCTAGGGGCTTCCTATTAAAGCGAGGTAGATTTAGAAGACGGGGGCGGGATGGAGGGGCTAAAGACTAGAGAGCAGCGCGGAGCGATACTAGCTCTGTATACTGGCTCTAGAGCTGGGACTAAGAAGCGGAGAGATCTAATTGGAGCGACTGAAGCTCGACGCGCTGGTTCTGGAGCTCCTGCTGTAACTACTGTACGAGCATGGCGATCGGGGTCTGGTTCTGGCTGGACATGATTCCGGGGACTGACTAACTGACTAGCTGGCTGGTTGACCTATCTACTATAAGGGGGCAGACCCCGTCCTTACTACACAGCTGACTGCGCACGGAGAGTCCGACTATAACAGTGCGAGGAGAAACGAATAGATAGGTAAGGAACTGATCCCTGCGGAACAGCCTCCTATATATACTAGCTATCGGAGCGGAACAACCGACTCCGGACGAAACGCTGATTCTGGGTGTGGACCCGACTACTCAGGAACCACGTGACGACAGCTCCGTATACTACGGAGCGCGAATGGGCCTTAGCCCATTACACTTATAAAACTAAGGTCTATTAACTTACTTAATATAAGGTTATTATAGAAAGTACTAGAAAGCTCGTCTTCGTACCGGTTAATCTATCTTAGTTAAGCTTAAGAATTTAGGACTTAGTAATAGTAGATAATACTATCTCTCCCTCTTTATCTAACCTTAGAATTTCCTTATTAATATATATTTAAAAGGTAACTAGCTTGCCGACCTACGAGACTACGTCTAAAAAGAGTACGAGTATATTAGTACTAATATTACCAACGGTATGTTCCTAAAGAACGTCTAGAAGGGCTAAAGCTCTAGGTTTAAGATATTCTAAATACCTAGCCTAGTAAATAGCCCGGCTCCTTTAATTATATCCACCAGCGGCTTAGACTTACTAGTATAGGGGAACGTCCGATTCCGGATATTGCTACTAAAACTAGCAGGCTCAGTCAAGCTTATAAAGCTAGATATCTCGGAAAAGAATGCGTATCCGGTAATTAAGAAGTTATACAGCGTGACACGCGGCATGCTTGAGATGATAGAATACGGATGGAAGTTCTACTCCACATTAAAGGCTGCGCTGGAGGAGGCGGGGCTGGAAAATGTGGTTCATCAGCCGGTTGAAGTGCAGCTGGGGCATCGGCAAGAACGCCCGAGTTGGGAGCTCTAGCTATTACTCGTAGTATATAGTATACCCTCTTTTATAAAACTTGGGTCGTTACCCTTATAGTTCTAGCTTTCTAAATTTCAACTAAACTATTCGCCGTGGAGAAACTTCTACCGGAGTTACCTTTGGAATCGTCTCTATAGATACTTCAATGTCTCTCACCCTATGAATACCATCCCTCTCATGGCTCATGGTATCCAACTCCGTCTGATCATCGTTCGTGAGCAGGTTGAAGCTCCCCCGCTTTGGATTCCGCCCACTACTTCCAAACGTGTGAATGCCCCCCCGTGCAGGAACGCCCTTGGTCTTCGAGCCGCTACTGGACGAAAAGAACTCCTTGACACGCGGAGGAATGACCGTCGGGAACAAAGGCACAATCGTTGGGAAGTTGGTCGCGATGAGACCTAGCCATAATTCGAGGAGCGACTGCAGCGCTACGGTGTAAAGGCCGTAAGAGAAGTCCGCAGGTGCGTCCAGCGCTTGCACGGTCGTACCAAGACGCCATAACATGATGGCGACGATGCTGCGCGTATGTGTTAGCGGCGCGAAATGAGGGACTCTTGAATTTGGGGCGGGTAACGTACGAAAGACCGAGGCTGAACATAGCGCTGACGCGTAGTTTCTTGCGCGTTGGCATTTGGACCTTCCAGAGGACCGGGAGCGGCATTGTGACGATAGCCGTGTCGAGGAGTACGTTGAGCGTGAGCGCTGCAAGTGAGTGGTACATCCACGGCCAGCATTTCTCCTCGTGAAGGAGCGGATTCCAACTGGCCGACACGGGCTTGCACGCCGCAATGAAGACAGGTATTAGGACGACGGCATAGACGACGCAACTTGCCATTACCACCCAAGTTACACGCTTGAAAGTGGGGCTGTGAAAAATGACGAGGTACAGGTTCAGGACCGCGAGCTTGCAGCAGACGGTGGAAAGCGTCCAGGTCACATTGCCTGCAAACTCCAACTGCCAACCGTTAGCAACCTTCCATCTGCGGAACGAGGCGAGAAATCTGCCTTGCATGGCCGAAGGATTCACCCGACCCGCGCAGAGCCCCCGACCGATTGGAAAAAGTGGTGTCGTACCTTGAACTGCACCGACAGCTGCGAGAGTGATAACTCCGTCGCGTGGAATCCAAGTCCGTTGTGAATCGCTGCATCGCCGGTTAGTGGTGCTTCGGCCAGAGACATTAGAAGATATGTACCCCAGAATGTGCAACCTTCCAAAGCCAGCATGTTGATTGTAGCAAAAAGAATCAAGTAGTCATCCGGTCGGAGGGCACGTTTCTGCTTTCGCAATGCTAAGAATCGCAATATAAGACTGGCAATTACCAGCACCGTAAAGACCGAAATCCATACTGCCAAAGCCTTCCCGCGTGAACTGATCATTTTTGGGGATCGAGCGAAAAAGAGCGTCAACTGGAGATGCGTATTGGAGGTGAGATGGCAGCTGTGCGGCTTATAATGTGTCGTTGGAACAGTTTCACTGTCTTGCAAACCTTGTGGCAGCGAGCTCTTCGCCCCTTTCTCTGCATTGCGATGACGTTAGAGAGATCCTATCTAGAAGAAGCTCAAATAATTTCAGACAGGAGAACGTTTGGATCTAAAAAAGAAGGCTGTCGAAGAATCATTCATGGAATGAAGAGTACTCACCTGGTTTTGCGAAGGCACCCGCAATGGAGTTGACAGAAGAATGCGCTGGGTGGCAAGGGGAGAAGGCGCCTGATCGACGGAATACGGGTTCCTCGATTTGCAGCTTAGATGGTAGCTCCCGGAAACACACTCAGCTGCTTTTTTGTAAGACATCTAAGCACCGCGCGATATCAATGGGACGCTCTTGTGCCGAAGGGACCTCTTCGTAGCCAATGCCCTTGAAGAGAAAGCGCGCTAATCCATGACCCCACTCTAATCACCATGGGAGAACAGGCAACTGATCCATCCTCGGGGACTCTTCGTAGCCGTAAGCCCTTGAAGAGAAAGCGCGCTAATCCATGACCCCACTCTAATCACCATGGGAGAGCAGGCAACTGATCCATCCTCGGGGACTCTTCGTAGCCGTAAGCCCTTGAAGGGAGGGTGCGCCGACCCATGACACCATAGATCCAATCACCATGGGAGAGCAAGCAACTGATCCACCCTCGGGGACCATAGGTTTGGTATTAAATGAGCAGACATGCCCATGCCTGCCTAGTCGCTGCATTGACCGGGGGTTCGAATTTCCCAGAATAGAGTAGAGACTCCGTATTACTTGACATGCATTCTCTCGTATGGATTATGTCTGACCTGCCCGCAGTCGTTTTTTCGCCGCAAACGGCATTTGAAGCCATGCAACCATCCCCTGAATGATTGAACAAATTGCTCCTACTGTAGTCTCGGAGACACGAGCGGCCTCACTCTCTCGTCTCGGAATCGATTGGCCCCCGATGTGCTGAGCTTACCGGAACTTCTGCTGGCCTACGGGGAGTAACTGCCGCCTAGAATATTCCCTGCGATGCATCTTGTCCCGACGGCGTTGCTTGCTTTCAAGTGGTCTTCATATCACGGCCGCTGCACAGGGCTCCCTTGGTTGCTCCCGATAATGTACCATTGGCGTCCTCAACGAGAGTGAATTTAAAAGGCTTATCATGGCATTAGCATAGCGATTCATGGAATACTATTCTTTTCATTCCCTCTTCCAGTTGGAAAGTCCTCCCGAAAACCATATACGTCGGGAAGTGAAGATATCGACATGGCTTTGTCCGGAATCGCTCTGGCTGCCGATTCAGATTCCGAGCTTTCGAGCGAGAAGCGAGCCGCCTTCCTACCATCGGTTAGTAAGCGAAACATCCTCGCCCCTCTTGTAGGGCAGGTGGCTCAAGTACGGGAACTGTTCTACAACCTATACCTCATTACCATGGACGACACTCCGACTTTTGTGGTGCCCAATACAGTCTTCGGGGTTGCGAGCGCTTTCACCAGTTCCCTCGTTGAAGCGGCCGATGGCATGGCCGTCAGGCCCTTCCCCTCGTCCTGGATGCTCTGCTACGCGCTGCTCCAAACCATCCTCTTCAATTGGACGAACCTACTTATCTTCGACCTGGCCAATCAGCGAGAATGTGGCGAGGAAGACGTGCACAACAAGCATTGGCGACCTATACCAAGCGGGCGGATGACGCCGGCCCAAATGCGGCACTTGTTGATGCTCGCGATCCCGGTGGTACTCGCTTACAACCACTTCATACTCGGCGTCGGGGCAGAGAGCTGCCTTCTCGCGATACTGACATGGTTGTACAACGACCTGGGAGGCGGTGATGACAACTGGCTTATCCGAAATCTTATCATTGGCTGCGCATTCGGCTTCTACAACATGGGCTCGCTCAAAGTAGCCGTTTCGTCGTCAGTTGTAGGAAGTGAGAGAGCACGTGACCTGGTATCGCCGATGGGTTACGCGTGGACAACAATCATCAGCCTCCTAATCTTCAGCACCATGCACGTACAGGATTTGAAGGACGTCAAAGGCGACTCTGCAAGAGGCAGGCGGTCGGCGCCAATCGTGCTCGGTCGGCGGATGGCGGGATGGACCATCGCCATTCCCGTCGTATGCTGGTCAGCCTTCTGCCCCATGTTTTGGTGGTCTCCGGCATGGATCGGGTGCATCCCTGCGGTGCTGGGTGGGTGTGTCGCCTGGCGTTGTGTGTGCATATGTGGGCAATGGAATGATCGTCGGACGTGGCAGCTGTGGTGCGCATGGACGGCCGTGTTGTATATGCTGCCGCCGCTTTCGGCCTGATGTGTTGGGATACGAGCGTGTTCTAAGAGAAAACGTACAGATCTGTACGGCCCGCTTATTGGTGCATCCCGCGGTGCGGTCTGCAGGCGCCAAGTACGCGCATGGTCTTTCACCCCGGCCCACTTCAACCCCAATGGAACGGCACCGGCCCCCCCGCAGCCCCGCCCGTACAAGGGGGTATCATGAACGGGCGAGCCCGAGGGTTTTCCCGGGCGCCACCGAGTGCTCACACTATACCATTTTTTATATATATTACAGGCAAAATTACACCCTGTTCTCATCTACTTGTAGAGTATCATGGAGGAATAGCGCGGAATTTAGTAGCAAAAACGTTTATAAAACAAGGTATTTGATTCTCGCAGCGTCCATGCACGGGCCTTTTGGCACAGAACAGCGGGGCTCGCCCGTTCATGATACCCCCTTGTAAGCAGCTGGGATATTATCTTGGCTGTTGCCACGTTGTCGCATTATGACGCCGTGCATTAGTCTACGCACATACCGTAGTGCAAGGATCCATGTCTGGTTGGCGGACCATTCCGTCTTCTCAAAGGAGACCACCATCTCGACCATCAACCACACTCAGAATCCGTGCACGTGCGTTATCCCCGTGCCGTGAAGACCGGCTCCTCGAGCGCACACGCCATCTTGAAACGGGTATCTATGAACTTCTCTTCATCTTCTTTGATCATCTTCTGGACCTTTTCTTGGTAGAAAACCTCGCAGAACCTGTCGAACACCGCCTTGCTCTCCCATACCATGACGGTCACGGAGTCGAACGGGAAATCCGAGGGCTCGCCCCGGTACAGCGTGGGCAACCAGCCATCACCGGCAGAATTTTGGCCGCTCGGAGTTGAAGTACGTCCTGGTGTGGACCCATCGCTTGGAGCATCGGCACGGGTTCGCGTTACGTAGTTGCGAGTATGCGTGATCGGGAAGCTATCTCCGGCGAGGGACTTTAAGAGTGGGACGTGGACCGTATCGTAGTGGGTGCGGAACTCGGCAGGCGCGAGGCCGGGCTTGCGATAAATGAGGGCCGTGACCGTGTATGTCATTGCTACTGGTTTGAAGGATTGCAGCAGTCAAGATGCTAGAGACTCTCCGTCGCATGCTGCGAGGGCAAAGCAGGCATCATGTATTAATAGCTAGTTCCGTGTTACATCAGAAGGTCTTAGTAAGCGCGCAATCTATCCAATCTCCTCCACTCCAATCTAACGGCTCTTGCATAGCCTGAGGTCCTCCGTCTGCTTCCAGCGTTCACTCCCTACTCCGGTCCATGCATAGAACATTCCGTCGGGGTCATACTTTTCCTTGACTGCCAAGAGACGCTGATAATTCTCGCCGTAGAAGACCTTCTGCCAGTTTGGCTCCCAAGGATCGCCCTCGTTGAGGTATGCGTATCCGCCTCCGGGAATCAAGGCAGAAATCTGCGGCACGATGGTATTTGTCATCAGCTTCTGGCTGGCAACATTATTCTCCCGAGATTGGTAGTCATAAAATCTGGGACGAACGTGATCAGTACGGTTGTCTCGACTTAACAGTGTTGATGAAAGAGGTGCTTACGTTCCAATGACGAGACTGACATAGGACTCACGCCAGGCTTTGAAGGCGGCGTTCGGCACTTGTGGAGTTTTGCCCACATTGAAGGACACGCCCGAGATCCAGGTGCCCAGTTTGGTGATGTTCTGCAAAGCCTTTCTGAAATCGTGCGTCTTCTGCGAAATCACCGTCTTCGGGATTAGACGGCTACCAATTTGGAAGGTAGCGGTCGCTGTATCGGGATTCATTGCCTCATACATGTCGAGGAATGTGGGGAATTCGGCGGAATAGTAAGCTACATAGAGCGTTAGCAAAATGCGGGCTTCGGGGTATGGGCCATGACTCACTGTAATTAATTCCAAGCTTCTTCAGTTTGTCGAGTACGGGCTGATGCAGTTGGTCCATTTGCCTCTTACTCATGCCGACACCAACAGCCGGCGACAGGATGAAGGTTTCGTTGTTATTCAGCCATGTACTCGTTGCACCCGCATCAAGGACCTTCGGTAGTCCGGCAACGTACGCTTCAATGCCGTCGTAGAACTTGTCTAGTGAGATACCGGTGGCAGAGAAGGTCATGTTCGCGCCTGCTGTGATACCGTCCGGGTGTGCCTTCACCGTGAGGGACAACACGGCGGCGTATGTTCCCCCTCCGCCCCCAGCCAGTGCCCAATAGAGATCTTGGTTCTCTTCCGGGGAAGCTGTGATGATGTCACCGTCCGCTGTGACGACCTCCCATTCCAGGGCTTGGTCTGCTCCGAGGCCGAACTTCGACACGGATAGTCCGTGGCCGCCGCCCTGGGTGTAACCACCCGCCATTCCCACAGTAGGACAAGTTCCGCCAACTGTGACTAGGCCAGCCGCCTTCCCGGCTTCGAAGGCATCCTGAAACTGGACGCCGGCTCCAACCTTGAGTGCCTTTCCAGTATAATGATCTGATGCGTAGTCCAGCACCTCGATGTCCTTTAAGTGATGGGTCCAGATGGCAATTGCGCCAGCTCCAGTTGATTTCCCAAGCCAGTCATGCCCTGTATTTCTTATTACCAGACGAATGTTATGCTTCTTCGCAAAATTGATGGTAGCCTGGTAATCCGAGGCTTCAAGCGCGTCGACGGCGTACTGAACGTATGCACCGATGACGCACTGGAACGTTGGCGGCAGGAAAGCTTCACAGCTTTGATTCGCAAACCATGGGGCCATGATGGAAGACGATGTCTCGGTGTGGGTGGTAGGGACTGTCCATGCTTGCTTGATGGCGTCGCACTCGGCCTGGTTGAAAGCGAAGCTGTGGCAAGGGGTGGCAAGGGGCACTGTAGCGATGAGTCTGCCTCCAACGGTTTCGTTGAAGCTGTCCCATACTGCGGACGCAGGCCAGCACGCGTCGCCTGGGAAACAGCGACACTGGGCATAAGCGCCCGTGGTGTTCTGGGACCAGGCAAAACCCATGCTAAGCGGGTCGAACGAGGTGATGGCAGTGGAAAGATCGGGGAGGATGACAGATGGGGCGGCCATGTTGGGGCTGGCGAATGGCTTCGGACTTTAAGTACCTAGGTACGGCCCGCTTGTAGACTGAATGGATGGGAGAGAAGCGGCGGAGGAGACTCAACGGATGAATACGAGGGCTTCAAACGCCATGCGGCACGCACGGCGCAAGAAGAGGCGAGGCGCGGAATCTGAGTCGCCGTCTCGCGTGGAGCGCGTGGCTGACAGCTCGTGGGCGATAAGGAAGGACGAAGCAGGTACGCCCGAGCTTCCGTACCGGTATACCGTTACGCAGCGCGAGAGGAGCAGAAATGTGGCGGACAAGCACAGAAAAGCGTCAGAGATATACTAGTGCTGCATAGGCAGAGCGCCCAGACCCCCTTTATCTATGTGCCGCGCGGTGCGGCGTGGAGGCTACGCGCTGCGGCGTATGCCCAGGCAGCCCCGGAGCGACGGTTGGTTTGGTCAAGGAAGCCATTAGCTACTATTTTCGGCCGTACATGCAGACACATGTAGAGACGGACCACCAATAAATTATCATCCACTCGTGACTACTAATGAAGAATATGTACCAACTTATCTCATGAATCAGACGCTCCTGCTGGTGGTTATATAATATTTATATAACCCTCCTATTGGCTACAAATAAATTCATATATTCTGATTGGCTGAAATTCGCGGAGCGTCTGATTTATGAGATAATCAGCCCCACCAATCACACGTTAGCAAAGGGCCAGCCATTGTATCCGAACATGAGCTTGTTGCCCGTCTCAATCTCCTCGCGCATACCCTCAAGCTCCCCTACATCCCAATTTGCCCACACAAATCTCCCGCTGAGGAACTTGGCCTGGGGGAGCGAGGCCCACAGGCAGAAGCCGGCCGGAAGCTTGACTGCAGCGTAGTCGTCAGCGCCATACTGCACGCACGCCATCATCAGCTCGCTAACGTACCATCATCTACTGGAACCATATCTTTGGTATAGCCGGACTTGCGGAATCCGTCCGTCTCTATCATCCCTGGATGCACCGCTGCGAAGAAGACGTTGGGGTTCTCCTGTGCCAGTATCTCGATTGTTTTGGCGGCCGCCACCTTTGCCACTTGATATCCGGCATATCCGACCAACATCGATGCTGGAAAGACACTACCGGCGCTGATCATGACCAAGAATGCGGCGTAAGTCGGGCTCGCTGTGGGAAGAAAGGCTTTGGCCATGACAACAATGCCTTTCACGTTGACCTAGCATTTCGCGTCAGCGGCACCGACCACACCTCTGCCACGGAAGAACGCGGTACCTCATACGACTTCCAAAAGTCGCTGATATCCGACTTCGCGACAGGCGACGGCGTGATCATCCAGCCCGCGCAATACGCGATCGCGTCCCAAGTGCCCAGTTCCCCCGCAACGTTTGTCATGGCAGCCTCGTCCGTCACGTCGGCATCGAAGAGCGACACATTGACGTCTGGATTCGCTTTTGACACCTGCGCCTGCGTCTCTTCGAGCTTTGACCTGGTGAGGCCGATGAGAACAACATGCTTTGCCCCGGCCGAGGCATATGCAATGGCTGTCTCTCGTCCAATTCCACCCCCCTAACATGGCTGTGAGACTAAACTCCTGGCACTGGACTGAGGGCACTCACCGCTCCCGTAACTACGACCCTGTGGCCCTTGTGGCTGACTGTGGGGTTTCCGTATTCGATCGCTGGATAGATATCATTGTGCCAGGTGGGCGTAAGAGAGGGATACGGCGGCTTCATCACGAGAGAACGAGGTTGGTAAATGCGCAAGTGATGGGACCAAGTTGAAGGGAAGAATAGGTTGGGATTGAAGTGCAAGATGAGTGGGAATTGTTGCCTCCCACACCGGAGGTTTCACACAAGAGGCGCAGTCGCACAAGAGGCACAGCCCGACATTCGGGTAGTGACGGGCGCTCATCCTAACGTACCTAGGTACGTTGCACAGGTTGCCTCTTCACTATGGAAAAAAGGGTCCGCTGCATACCTGCGCAAAAGGTATGGTTTCCCCATGAATATGAAATCTATGATGTGCCACACTCCAGCTGCGGGGCGTTAGGTATTGGAAGCAACAATTCCTGGATAGTGCCTTTCCAGGGCTTGAGAGCATACTGTGCGCCTTTTATTGCTAAACGGGGTGCGACGATCGTGCTAATCAATGCTCAAGAAAACGAATACCTGCTGGCCTCAGGACAGCCAAGTTCGTATTTGATGGGGTCCGAAATCCGTACAAGAGGGGTCATGTACGGGCCATTAGCGCGATTGACCGCACAGACAAAATTGTATGAGAGAAGATAATACCCCCTGTTGGCAACAATCATGGCCCCACTTTTGTAATGCGGCAACATCCAGACTTCGTGCCACTCTCCTCAATAAAGTCTAGCGTCCCGTTTGCAGAGCCTCCCATCCCTGTCCTGTTCCCAACGATCGCTTCCCACCGCCGTCTTCGCATAGAACAGTTGGTGTGGGTCATACTTGTCCTTGATTCCCAGAAGCCTATCATAATGGTCTCCGTAAAACAACTGCTTGAAATCCGGAGCCCGGAAATCTCCCTCGTTCAGGTATGCTCCACCATCGGGTGTAAGCCTCTCTAACTGCGGGAGCAGATCATTGGTAATCTGATCTTGCGCCGCTACAGTCGCGGTCCAGTTGGTGTAGTCGATCGGGGTTCCCACAGTGAGACTGAAGAGCGTCCTCCGAAAAAATGGATTCGCAGCAACATCATTAGGCGAGCTGACGCTGCCCGAGACGTTGTAACTGACACCAGACATGAGCGTGCGCTCGCTGATATACCGGATAGCCGCCAGTAAAGCCGTCGTGTTGCTCTGCACGAGCTGCCGAGGGATGAGCCGGCCGCCGATGTTGTAATCCGAGACGTTCCAGGATCCCGTGAGAGAGGTGTAGGCCGAGAGGAACGTCGGGTGTTCACCCGAAGAGTACGAGACCTTAACGCCAAGCTGATTGAACTTATCCACTGTGGGCCGAAGGATATCATCTAGCCCGCTCTGGTGCATGCCCGGTGCCATTGCCGGAGTGAGAGAGAACCCAAAAGGTGCAGCTACCCATACAGCAGTAGCACCGGAGTCGACAAGAGCAGGAAGATTCCGCAGAAACGCCCCTATACCTTCATACAATGCGTCGGCATTTGTCTCGTTCCTCAACGCCGTCATGGTAGCCACGGACACGACACTATCAGGAAAGGCTTTGACGGTCATCGATGCCACGACGCCAAAGGTGCCGCCTCCTCCTCCCCGAAGCGCCCAGAAAAGATCGGCGTTGATATTTGCGTTGGCAGTAACAAGGTCCCCTGTCGCTGTAACAAGGTCCCACTCCAATACGTGATCCACAGCTAAACCATACTTCGATGCGAGGGGTCCATGGCCTGCGCCTTGCGTATACCCCCCTGCAACCGCCACCGTGGGGCAGTTGCCTCCTATGATCACGAGCCCGTGCTCGCTTGCGAAAGTGGTGGCCTCGATCACGGAGACGCCGGCGCCAACTTTGATAGCCGGACCGAAGTATGCCGCGGTAGAGTAATGGGCTATGAGATTAATGTCTTTGATCGAGTGGGTCCAGATCTCCAGTGCATGGGCCCCTGTCGACTTGCCAAGGTAGTCATGCCCAGTGTTGCGAATCACAAGCCTGATATTGTGCCTTGTAACGAATCGGAGCGCGGCTTTGAAATGGGAGGGCTCGGTAGCATTTATGGAATACGCGACGTGGAAACCCAAAGTACAAGGAGTGTCTGGCTCAGACCAGGGGTTGCAGCTGTCGTTCGAAAAAGGGTACGCCATCGGGGACGACGGAGATGGAATATGTGTTTCGGGAAGGTGCCATTCGTTTCGGAGTCTCTCGCATTTTGCCAAGTCGAAAGACGGGTTTGGCTGGTCGTTGAATATTGTCTTGTGGCATGAGGCTGCGATAGGGATGGTAGCAATGAGTCTGCCTCCAACAGTGGTATTGAGAGCATTCCAGTCTTTAGGGTTAGGCCATCCAGAGTCTCCAGGTATGAAGCGACACTCTGGAGAGGAGGCTGCGCGAGTGGATGCAATGCATGAAAGAACCGTTACGAATGCCGGGAGAGACACGATGATGGGCGCCATGACATGGTATGATTACCAGCCTCGAATGAACCAACCTGAATCTAGGCCTAAATATATAGGTTGCAGCTCTAGTGTAATAACGCTAGGGTACAAGCTGGTTTTCCGGAACTCTATGCGTCAGCTTACCGTAGCACAACAGTCACTTTCAATATTAAATTATGAACCGTTGAAGCTAACGGCTATCTTAGTTCCGCCGTGTTGATCCTGGTTAGTACTTATTACCCCGGTTGCGAGGGGAAAAGTCGGTGTAAGCACTACAGTTCCCCCCCCCCCCCCCCCCGGGGGGGGGGGGCGGGCGGCGCCCCCCCCCCCCCCCCCCCCGGGGGGCCCCCCCCGGGGGCCGTGGGGGGTGTGGGGGGGCCCCCGGTTTTTGTTTGGCGCACGCGACCCGCCCGGGGCG